>JH720124.1:105361-134879 GCA_000231845.2 Tetrahymena malaccensis 436 | reverse complement strand
GATATTTTAATAATTAATGTAAGCTTAAAAGATCGTTTTATTAATTTTCCTTTAAATTCTAAATTTTTGAATTATTTTAAAATAAATCATTTTTATTTTTGAACTTTTTTTTATTTATTCTTAAATTTTTAATAATGTAATATTTTTTCTTGTAATTATTTAACTAATAATTATTTCTTTAATATTTAAAAAGTTTTAATTAAATTGGCAATGAAGGTTCCTTATGTTTAGGTTCTTCTCTTTCAAGAGTCACTAATCTCAAAAATTTAACACTTTATCTATAGAAGTAATTAATTTCTTTCTAATGCTTACAATTTTAAAAATATAAACTTAAAATTTTTAGTTTTTTGTTCTATTATTACTATTTAAATTATTATTTTAAAACAAAACTTAATTTTTTATACTTATCAAGTCCAATTAAAAATATTTTTCTTTTCTTTAAATTATTGTAGAAATCAAACTAACGCATCAGAAAATTCCAAAACAAAGATCAAATGTCTTAAAGCAAAAAATTTAGTTTATTTTAAAATAAATTTATGAAATTATAAAAGAATAAAGATAGATAAAATGTAATTAAATATAATAAACGTGTGTAAATTTTAAATAAAAATTATTTTTTTTATATATTTTATAATATAATAATTTTTAATAAAAATAAACTAAATAATTAGATAATTTTAATTTTAATTCTTTCAAAACATTTTTAATTACGATTTTCTTAAATTGTATTTTCATTTTATTTATTTAAATCAAAAAATAAACCAACAATTAACTCTATTAAAAGGAATCTAATTAAAAATTTCTTTAAACTTCAAACAAAATATTAAGCTTTAATACTTACTTTTAGGTGCTAAATATGTATTAAATTATACATGTTATAAATAAGAATTTTTTAGTGTTTATAAGATACATTTGGTAAAAAATTTAATTTTATCTCTATTCGTATACAGTGTTTGTTTTTAAAAGCACATAGAGGGTAAAAAAATTTATAATGTATATAGCCCAATTTTACTTTTAAATTTTCTTTTATTAGCAAATTTTATCGATCTCTAGCACTTATAAGTGTAAATAAAATATTTTTTTAATTGATAGTTTATTTATTGAAGGTTTGATTTTGATTTTTTGTCACTATAGATTGAATTATTTTACTTTTTTAAGTTAATTATAATCCAAAATTTTAATTACAGTTGTAAAGGATTTCACAAAGCTGTGCTAAATTGCATTTTTTTTCAAGTTAAGTAATTTTAAAAACAAGATTTATGTATATATTTAAATAGGATATTTTACATTAATTCAAATATATTAAATTAATTAATTTTCAGTAGAGTCTTCAAATTTTTCTTCATTTTAGTTTTGTATCTTATTCTATATACTAGTTTTTTTAAAGATTAAAAATTAAATTAAAATTGTTAAGTATCTTTTGGTTAACATAAATTATTAGTGAAGTAATGATTTAAGGCTGAGTTAGCTAATCTTTTTTGGGTATCAAAAGACTTAGCTAACCTCTTATATTTTCTTAATATTTTTTTCTTACTAAATTTTAATCAGTTAATAAGTCAATAAATAAAAGTTAATTAATAATTTTAATTTTTTTTAGAAGGGTATTGCTTATTTGAAAAAAATCTCTAAAATTTTTTAATTTAAAACATTTACTTTTCTTTATTATTTATTAATCTTGATTTTTGATTCAACAATTTTAATAAATTATTCTTGATTTAAACACAAAATTAATTTTTTAATCTAATATTCATATTTTAAAATTAAATATTCTTATATTGATAATCATTTTGGAAAAAATAAAATGATTTAAATCATTAAACACACAAACTGTCTAATATAGAACTGTTAAATTTAAATTATTTTTTACTCTAAAAAACAATGCTTTAGTATAATTTATATGATAATTATTATTTTTTGTATCCAAACAGCTGCTGGGCTTTTATTAATAATTTGTAAATTTCAGTCCTTTTGTAAATTAAAAATAGTGTATAGCTAATTTCAGTATTTTATTTTAGATATTGAGCATAATAAATTTAGTTTTTATAATCAATTTGATTATATATTAATAAATAAACAATAAATTTATTAAGAATCATTGGATAAATAATGGAGAAAAAATCATATTTACCACTTATTAATTTTAGTCAAAAAAGCATAATAAAACATAATTTTATTTCAAAAGTATAAAAAGCTTAATTTTATGGAAAAAATTTTTTTGGAGCAAAATCTAAAAATTTCGAGTATATTTTGCATTGTGGCATATTAGGTAAATTTATATTTATTATTGATTATAACAAAAATATTATTTTATTACTAAAAAATTATAGATTTTATTATAAATTGGATAATACTGACTGCATAATAATTATAGCTAAACATGGAAAGGCTAAACTTTTAATAAATTTGAGTGTTATATATGTCCTATTTTATATATTTGTTCAATTATACGAATTTATTATCTTTAAGAAAAAGATATTAATAACTGTTAATAATTAAATTAATTTTAATTAAATTATTTATGTTTTAATTTATTTTTTTTCTTAGTTTATTTACAAAATTTATAATTGTTTTCTTTCGTTTTTCATTTTTAAATACATATTTTTTATCCATTTTTAAATTAATGAAATAAAAAAGAAATGGACAAATTTTTTTAGATTTAAACAACAGTCTTCTTGAATTTTATTTTTATTTGTATAATATTTTAAAAATTAGTGAGTAAACAACTCATGGATAGAAAATTATTAATAAAATATAAAAGAAATTCTTATTTTTTTTTTCAAAAATTTATTTTTACATTAATTTCAATTATTTTAAAAAAAAATATTAATATTTTTTGACTAAAACAAATGAAGTTTAGAATTTTAACTTATAAATGATGCTTATTAGGTACAATTTTATATATATTTAATAAATAAACAAGATAATCAAATTTTAAACTATATTGAGTTAACATGATTTAGAAATAATAATTTATTGTAACATATTATTATTTCTTAGTTGAAACCTTTCTCTCAGATAAAAAATCTAATTAGAGGTTTGCATAACTTTAAATTCATGTTATTTTTGAATTCTCAAATGTAATATAAAATAATTTGAGAAATAATTTTTTTAAATAAAAGTGAAAAAAAATAACTTAAATAACAAAAGTTATTTTCAATTTTTTTAAAAGAAAATATAGTTTATAGCATTTATCTAAATAGGCATCTTTCATTTTTCTAAAAGAGATTGCTAATTTAATTATTGATTGCTATTAATTTTTCAAAATAAAATTTTTAAAAATCCTTCAATAAAAGAAATAAAAGATATTTTTTAAACTTTATCTAGCATTTAAAAAAGACCTTGTGTTAAAGAAATAACAAATCAATAAAACGAAATAATGAAAATTACCTTAAATTAATGTGAAATTAAATATATTTATTGATTTCATTATTATTGTTGATGATAATTTAAGATCTTTCTTAACTAATCATATTTTTGCTTTTAATCAATAAATATTTAAATTAAAAATGTGAAAAATTAAGATTGATAAATTTTTTAAATAATTAAAAATTGAGAAAAATAAATCTACCTTAAATCAACATTTAATATGGAAATATTTATGCAATTATTGAAGGCATTTGCTAATAACTAAACTCCTTTATCCTTTATTTTGTTTAAGCTAATTTTAAAATAATCAATTTTATCTTATGGTTGAATGTACTGAAAGGTAACTATTACCTTAAATCAAGATTTAATTATGTTATATTTTGACATTTTTCTAAAGTAGTTGCAATAATTTATGATCCAATACATAATATATCATTTTCGCTTTTAAATGTTTAGAATTATAAATATCGTTACAAAATAAAATATATTTGAAGAAATAAAAAATAATTTTTTATTTTTTGTCAAATATGAAAAAAGAGAATAAATAAAATGAAAAATACCTTAGATTCAAAGTTAAAGATGTGATATTTTAGCATTAAATAATAGATTTAGATATGTCATTTACACCTTCATAACTTATCATATTTTAGCTTTCAAATATTTTAAAAAGATTAATTAAAATTAAATTATTTAAATTTAAAAATACTTTAAACCCAGACATAAACTAGAAATATTTTTGCATGCTTTTAGAGTACTTGCTATGCTATATAATCCTAAATAGCCAATTTGACATTTTCTATGAAAATAAAACAAAAAATGTTAATTTAAATTCACAAATACTTTTAAATGGTAAAATCTTAAGATATAACATTTTATTATAAATTATTAAAGTTACGCAAAATAAAGATGTAATTCTTTTATATTTTGGCATTTTTCTAAGGAAGCTGAAATAAATTAAACACCAGAATCAAATATATTATTAAAGCTATATATTTTAAAAGATTATATCAATATAAAAATAAAAAATTAAAAGTATTTACTCAAAATTTAAACTAACATAAGTAGCTTTTTAAAGATCTTATAAGGAATTTGCTATAATTTTTACACCTTATGAACATATCTTACTATCTCTAAAAATTTATGATAAATTAATTCTTATATTGTCAAGAGAAAATGGGACAATTTTTATTTAATAATAAACTAATAGAATTAATTTAAAAGACTACGCTAAATCAATACTTAGATGAGTCAAATTTTAATTTTTTCCCAAATACTTTCCAATAATTTAAGCTCCTTCATCAGTGATGTTATTTTTGCTTATGATTTAATTAAAATTTTTTGAATTATAAGCTTAATGTTTTTTAGAATAAATTACGCTAGAGCAATATTTAATTAAGTTATATTTATTAATCTTTCTAAAGCTTTTGTAATACTCTCAACTCCTTCATGGTTAATTTTATTATCACTAAAAATTATTTTATTTTATTATGAAGAGCTCCAAATAATAAATATTAATATTTTTATTTATTATTTTGTAAAATATTGAATTATAACTACCTTAAATCAATATTTAAATGAGTTATTTGTTGAATTTTTTCTAAAGTATTTGCAATTTAGATAGCTCCTTCATTACACAATTTACTAGATCTAATTTATTTTTTGTATATATGAAATAAATTACTATTAAAAATTTGATAAAATCATTAAGAATTACTTTAAATTAAAAATTAATTTTTTGAAAAGCCTGAATTTTTCCAAGTTTGCATCAATATCCTAAAAATCTTCATCACAAATTTCGCTATTTCTATAAAAATTATTTTTTGAAAGTTCAAAAATTATAAAGTAAATAAACAAATAAGCTGATGCAAAATTATTAATAGTTTAATAAAATTACGCAAAGTCAACATTTATATAATTGCCATTGAGCAATTCATTAGAAGTGCTTATATCTATATCAGTCTCATCATAATAGCTATATCTTTTACTGTTAAATTTAAAATGTAAATTATAGCTTTTGTTCATATTAAAAATAAGAGCTAATTTATTCTGTAAATAAATTACTTTTCATCTAAACCTAACTAATTATATTTTTTTTTGAAATTCCTTTTAATAATCTCAATCTCATTCTCATCAATATAATTTTCACTTTTAATAAATATTGATATCAAATTATTCTTTTAATATTTAAAATTAGATTCACCTAAAATTTAGTTTTAATTTATTCAGTTTTTACAATTTTACAGCAGCATTTACTATGCTCTAAGCTCCTTCAGAACAGATTTGATTGTTACTTATAAAAAAAGTTAGATATTTATTAAAATTACAATATTTATATAGAATCATGAAGAAAAATAAGATTAATTTGATTTATTTATTACTTATAATGGTTATTTGATTGTTTAATTTTTAAAAACGAGAAAATGGTGAAATTTATTATATTTTTAATTCAAATTTATATATTAAATAAAAATAAATAAGACTATTTTTACAGTCTAATTTATCTGCTTTTAAATAAATTAAAAAACTACCTTAAATCAAGATCGAAATGAGTAAACTTTTAAAAGTTTTCAAATTTTTGTGCAATTTCTAATGCTGTTTGATCACTTATGTTGTTACAACTTATTAATTAATAGTTTACATATTAATAAAAAAAGATCAAGGATAAAAAATAATTAATTAATAGAATTTACTTTAAATCAATAACCAATTCAGTAATATTTTAACACTCCACCAAAGCATTTATTATTGTTTATGTCCCTAAATTCCTAATATTATTTTGACTAATTTTATTAAAAATTGATTAATATATTTTCTTCTGGATATATCATTTAAATAAAATTATTTAAATAGTAAGTTAAAATATATTTAAGGTTAAAAAATATTCCAAATTTAATATTAAATACCATAAAATAAGTTATAGTTGGTTAATATTTTGAGAATTTTATAAGGCCATTGAAATGCAGGCAACTCCTTCATAACCAATTTTGTTTTAGCTGTTAAAAAAATAGGTTAAAATATAAAATAAAGTTAACTTTATTTTTTAATGTAATAACCTAAGATTAAGATTCAATTTAGTAATATTTAAGCATGAGAGTAATACATTTTAAATTGGTTTTGCTACCTTATCACCAATATAATTTTAACTAAAATATATTTTTTTGAAGTCAACAAAGATTTTATTGTAGTTAATAAGTAATTTAGCTTTGATTTATAAAATAAAGAAATTTACCTTAAAACAATACTTAAGTTAGTTATATTTTTAATTTTTTCTAACGAACTGCAAAGTTGCTAAACTCCTATATAGCTGATTCTATTTCTACTATAAATTAAATTATTTAAAATTAAAATTACTCAACTTTTTCACAAGACTCTGGATTGTTTAGAAGATAAAAATTTATTTAATTTTTAAGATTTTTAAAAAAAAGCTTTTAGAATTAATTTTATAAAAATACCATAAATCTATGTTAAAATCTGTGATATGATGTAATTTTTCTATTCCAATCGAAATATTCTAAACTCCTTCATCGCTGATTTAATTGTCTCTAATTCATTTTTTATATTTACAATTACAATTAAATTTCATAATATTCACTCAAAATTAAATTTTTTGTATTTTTGCTTAATATTATATTTATTATATTGAAATAATATGATATATTATATTACTTTAAAATAAGACTTAGTTTAGTAACATTTTACCATTTTTCTAAAGTTGTTGCTATAAATTTAACTCTTTTATCACCAATTTTATTTAAACTATATATATTTATTTTAAATACTAAAAGTTAAATACATAGTAAATCTTTTTTATTTGATTTACTTTAATAATAGATTTAAATCAGTCATTTTTGAACTATCTTTTATGCCTTTCTTTATGCTGATATTCATTTTTCTAATAAAATTAAATAACAAAATTAACCAGGTGTAAGAAAAATTAATAATAAAAGAAAACCAAATAAATTAACTTAAATTAAGATATTTTTTGTGTTTTAATAGTGTAGAAATATGGTAGTTATTAAAAAGATATTAACTTTTTTTTAATTTAAAAAAATTATAGAAATTATAATTAAAATTTAGTTTATTAATTTAAGTGTTTGTAAATATTTTAAATAAGTGTCATCTTTTTATTAAATAAAATAATAAAAATACCTTTTAAAAAAATTTCTTTATGAATTTCTATAAAAATATGAAATTCTTCTCCTCATTTGAATTTTTTTTAATTAACTTAATTTAAAGAAAATTACCTCAAAAAAAGTTTTAACTAAGAAGTATTTTGGCTATTTTTTATCAAATCTTTCCTAGATTCTAATTAATATTCAAAGTTCATTTTATTATCACCAAGATTTTGACATTAAAAACCAGAACTGCTCAACGATTCCAATTAAAATTCTAAAGCAATTTCTTTATCACCAAGATTTTGATAGCATAATCCAATATTAATAAAAGATTCTGTTATTGATTGATGAATTTCTTTTTATTTTTATTTAAGCCTTTAAAGACATTTCAATTAGTAATCTAAGGTCTTTTCCTTATTATCTGGATTTTGATTGCAACTTCCACAATTATTTAGAGGTGTAGCAAATGGTGGGGATTTTTCTATCAATATTTATTGAAATATTTGGAGAAATTTCAATTAACATTCATAAGCAATTTTATTATCACCAAAATTTTGAGATAAATTTCTAACATTATTCAAAGATGCAGTAATCAATTCCTGACTTTCTTAGAATATTTATTTTTTCACTTGAAGTGACTCCAATTAAAGCTCTAAAGCCTTTTTATTATCTCCAAGATTTTAATAGTAACTTAAAACTTTATTCAGAGATGCTACAATCACAGGGTGATTTTCTTTGAATATTTATTTAAATATTTAAAGAGATTATAACTAATATTATAGAGCCTTTTAGTTATCGCCAAGTTATTTATAGCAATTACCAACATCATTCAAAGATTCAGCGATGTCAGGGTGATTATCTTTGAATAATTATTTTCTTATTTGGAGTGATTAAAATAAATATTCTAGGGCCTTCTTGTTATCACCTAGATTTTGATAGCAACTTCCAACATTATTCAGAGATTCAGCAATCAATAGGCTATTTTCTTTGAATATTTATTGAAATAATTTGAGAGATTCTAATAAATATTATAAGGCTTTTTTGTTGTCGCCTAGATATTGATAGTAATTTTTAACATTATTTAGAGATAAAATAATTATTGGGTGATTTTCTTTGTACAATTACTTTGTCATTTTGAGGGATTCCAATTAGTATTCTAAGGCTATCTTGATATCACCTAAATTTGAATAACAACTTCCAATATTATTGAGAGAAGTAATAATTGATCGATGATTTTCTTTGAATATTTATTTTAGCATTTAAAGAGATTCCAATTAATATTTTATGGCCTTATTATTATCACCAAGATTTTGATAGCAGCTTCCAACATTACTCAGAGATGTAGCAATATCAGGGTGATTTTCTCTGAATATTTATTTTCTCATGCGGAGTGATTCTAATTAATATTCTAAAGACTTTTTGTTATCACCTATATTTTGATAGCATAACCCAACATTATTCAGAGATGTAGCAATTGATGTATGATTTTTTTTGAATATTTATTTTCTCATTTAGAGTGATTCCAATAAGTATTCTAAACCTTTTTTGTTATCTCCAAGATTTTGATAGCAACTTCCAACATTATTCAGATATATAGCTATCTATAGGTTATTCTCATTATTATATACTTACTTTACCATTCGAAGAGATTCCAATTAATATTCTAACGCTTTATTATTAGCGCCAAGATTTTGATAGCAGTATCCAATATTATTCAGAGATGTAGCAATTTATGGGTGATCTTCTTTGAATATTTATTTTCTCATATGAAGTGACTCCAATTAATATTCTAAAGCCTTTTTGTAATCTCCTAGATTTTGATAACAATTACCTACATTACTCAGAGATGTAGCAATTAATGGGTGATTTTCTTTGAATATTTACTTTATCATTTTTAGTGATTGCAATTAGTATTTTAAGGCCTTTTTGCTATCACCAAGGCTTTCATAGCATTTTCCTACATTATTCAAAGATGCAGCAATTGATGGATGATTTATTTTGTATATTTATCTTCTCATTTGGAGAGATTCCAATTAATATCCTAAGGCCTTTTTGTTTTCACCAAGATTCTGATAGCAACTGCCAACATTATTCAAAGATGCAGCAATTTACGGGTTATTTTAATTGGTAATGTATTTTCTCATTTTGAGAGATTTAAATAAATATTCTAAGGCTTTTTTGTTATCACCAAGATTTTGATAGCATAACCCAACATTATTCAGAGATTCAGCAATATATGGGTGATTTTCTTTGATTATTTATTTTCTCATTTGGAGAGATTCCAAAAAGTATTATAAGGATTATTTGTTATTGCCAAGATTTAGATAGCATCTTCCAACATTACTCAGAGATTCAGCAATATATGGGTGATGTTCTTCGAATATTTCTTTTCTCATTAGGAGAGATTCCAATAAATATTCTAAGGCTTTTTTGTTATCACCAAGATTTTGATAGCAACAACCAACATTATTCAGAGATGTCGCAATATCAGGGTGATTTTCTTTGAATATTTATTTCCTCATTTGGAGAGATTCCAATTAATATTTTAAGGCCTTTTTGTTATCACCAAGATTTTGATAGCAATTGCCAACATTATCCAGAGATGCAGCAATTGAAGGGTGATTTTCTTTGAAAATTAATTCATAAATTTGGAGAGATTCCAATTAATATTCTAAGGCCTTTTTGTTATCACCAAGATTTTTATAGCATAACCCAACATTATTCAGAGATATAGCAACATTTTATTAAGTTTTTAAGATGTCATTTTAAAGATTAGATTTAGTAAATTCTTACCAAAAATCTAAAATGCTCTGCTTATAAAAAAGAAAAATTTGTAAAAAATAAGGTATTTCTTTATTTTTATCATAAGGATATGACTTTAAAATTAATTAGATTTAATTTACATTCTGTTTTAAAAAATAAATACATTATTTTTATTTTAAAAAATATTTAAAGAATTAATTCCTTAATTCTAAACAATTAAATCTATCTTTTGATTAATTTTAAACCATTTACTTTTCAACAATTTTGATTATTTCTTTTAGTATTTCATTTTATTCTATTTCTAAGTTTTTCTTTTATTAAAAAATTCTAAAAATAATTTAAAAAGTTTTTCCTAATGAATAAATATCGCTTTGATAATCAATATTTTGATCTTCAACTTTTTATTCAGGAGAAGCATAGTACCCGGTCTTACCTTTTATTTAAGCTAATTAATTATTTTTTATAAGTGAAGACATACCAAAATCAGAATAAACATAATACCCTTAATTATTTAAAAGGATATTCTAAGGTTTGATATCGAGATGTAGAATATTGTAAATTCTAAATTATATTAAACCATCTAGTAAATTAAAAATCATTTAAAGCAACTTATCCAAAGGAAATATTTTTTGTTTTTAAAGTTATTATAACTCATCCATCAAACTAAATTTGCATTTTTCTAAGATCAACACACCAGTATTATTATTAATTTCGATAAAATCAAAAAATTTGATAACACAAACATGGGAATCAAACATTTTCATAATTTATATTTCATCTTAAAGTAATTTTTTATCAAACCCAAACAAAATTTTAAATACAAAATCTTATTTACTTTGTTTAATAGATTATCTAAACCCTTAGAAAACTACTCCTTCGCCTCCTTTATTTAAATATTCACAAATATAATAATCTTTTTATGTTAATTTCTCAAATATAATATTCTTTTACTCCTAAAAAATTTTAAAATTAAGATAATTTAAACAATCTTATTTATTTTAACAATCTTAACAATTATTGCACTTTTTTAAATTAATAACTTTATCTTTGTTTATTTATTCAAAATAATCTTTATTCCATTCAATTTTATTTTAACTTGCATATTCAAAGTTATTATTTATTTATAAAAAGGCATCTTTTGATAAAATTATAACATGGGTAGAATCATTAATGATAAAATGATTGAGTTCTTCATTGAAATTCTTTATTAAAATGTATTTTTATAATTAAAGATCAATCGGATGATTTATGATAACAAATATATAATCTTAATACTTTTCTTAAATTTCTTCCTAGTAGCCAAGAAAGATATCTTCTGATTTATTAACAATGAAACAGTTGCATAAAAAATATTTTTTCGTTTTTAATATTTATATTATATCTATTTATTGTTTTTAAAATTTATCACTTAATTTATTTTTATTTAACTCATTAAACGTATTAATATCCCATTTTCTTAAACAACTAGTATTTTACTAATCTTTCTCTTATATTTAATTAGATTCTCTTTTAATTTAAAATTCATTGAATGAGTACTCATTTATTAAATCAACATTACTTATTTCCTTAATATTTTATTCTGATGAAACATTTTATATTTTTTCATAACAAATTTCATTAAATGTAATTGATTGCTATTAACAACCATTTTAGTGTTCAATTTAATTATTTTCTAAAAAGCTGAATAAAGTCTTGTAAACAAAATGTAAATATTCTGAAATAAATTCTTCTTAATTTAACTTGAATATTACTCCCTCAATTTGTTTATTTTAATACTCACAATAGAATTATTTTTTATCTTTTAGAAAGGCTAAAATTCTCAATTTTATATTTTTAAAGCAATTGTTGTTTTCACAATCTTTCTAATCTCTACACTATGTGCATTCTTAGAAAATTTATGAATTAATTTCATAAAAACTTGAGATTTACTTGATATTTGATTTAAATTAGACCAAATATTTCAATTAATTTTAAATTTATAGATAATCTATTTTTTTCAAAGCTTAAATTGTAATTCTATCTTACTCTAATTAAATAAGGTCAATCCTATACCCTAAAGTTTTAAGAATTAAATTCTATGAATCTATATATGCTTATGGCTAGTTTTATATGATTAAAAAAACATATTCATCAAACTAATCTTCTTCATCTATACTAAATCCAAGAATTAAATCTTGTTTGAAATTAGTATTAATTATTTTACATAAATAGAATTATTCTTATTTTAATCTTTCAAAAATTTTTTATTTTTAAGATTAAAAAATCTCGCTTTGAATTTCTTTGGGATTAACTCTATCAAAAATTTCTTACTCCCATACTTTTTTAATTTAAAATACAGACTCTACTTCAATTTACTTTTCAAATTCATCAAATTTATAATTTTTAATTTCATCAAATATTTTTTAAATGCATTTATTATAGTAGCTGTCACTAACTTGTTTAGAAATATTTTCTAAATTTAAAATACTTTTTTACTTCACTTGATCTAACTATTCAGTATTTTTCTATGCATCATTAATAGATTAATCTAAATACTAAGTTTAATTTAGTTCTTTCTCGTTTTTTTCTGGCAAACAAGCATTTTCTTAATTAAAGATTAGTTAAGAATTTTAATTTTACAAATTATTGTGTTTCTACACATCATTTTTTAGATTTTTATCCATTGTTTCTTGAAATTCTTTGATTTGTGCACTATTTACTTATTAAGAACTTTGCTCTTAAGTAATTTGCTGTTATTTGAATTGAACTTCTTCTTTACTAGTATCATTTTCTGAAAAATCAATTTGTTTGTTTTAGATTTCTTTCTCAATATTTTTTTAGTGATGAGTATTTATTTAATCATAAATTTATT
Organism: Tetrahymena malaccensis 436; assembly: GCA_000231845.2. Classification (NCBI taxonomy): domain Eukaryota; phylum Ciliophora; class Oligohymenophorea; order Hymenostomatida; family Tetrahymenidae; genus Tetrahymena; species Tetrahymena malaccensis. Next base: position 121,784 of record JH720124.1, on the reverse strand, counting down.
AACTCTTAAAACTCTGCTTGCTATATTATTGCTATTGATTTTTCTGAATGATACTATCAATTTGTTAGTGAATATAGCTAACTGACTCAAAATTTTAACTATTAAAATTTTGAGACGATTAAAACTTGATAGAATTATTACTATCTTGATCTTAATAAGATATTAAAGCATGCTAATCTTAATTTTAATTGATAACATGCCATGCAGAATTTTCAAATATCTTATTTTAAGATATAAATTATCTGAATATTTTGCATTTTAATTTTTTTTTAATACTATTTTCAGTAGTGATAGTGATATTTGTATCCTCTAACTAATTTTACATATTAGATAGATCTTCTTAATTTTTAGATGATTGCTAGCTAAGTAAGTTTAAACTCTAAATATTTTTAGTTGGTTATATATTATCTTATCCTTATGATGAGCCGTTATTTTAATCCATTTTATTTCAGTTAGATTGAAGCTTATTTTTTTTACTTACTTTTTTTTAATTTTTTTAGTTTTTTCTAATTATTATTTAATTAAGTGATAAATTAAATTAAGGAAATAGTTTTTAATTAATATATATAAAAATTAAGATGATTAACTAATCAAATTATAAATGATGTTTTTAAAAGTTGTGATAGAAATAAATCTGAATAAAATGAATTGAGCAAAAAATAAATAAATAAATAATAATTTCATAATATTAAGTTTAAAATAAAAAATCTATTTATATGAAATAGTTAGAAAGATTAATAAATACCTTTTCATTTAAATAAATATAACATAATTACATTTTGTTCTTTAATTCTTCTTGTGAAAAGGAAATTCTCTGTATCAAAAGTAAAAATAAATAAATCAATCAAAATTTATATTTTATACAATTTATATAAATTTAAAATTGATCAATAAGATGTTTATAAATGATAGTTATACAATATAAATAAATTAATTTGTATTTTATTTAGATTTAAACTAATATTTTTATTTTTTATGCTCAACCTATTATTTTCTTTAAATTTATTTTTTTAAAATAAACAAGCAAATTAAATTACATATAGATATTAAAATGAAAGATATAAAATAATTTCATATTCTTTAATTAGTATCGAAGTAATTATATTTTTTTTGAAAAATTATTAATGAAATTTATTAATTTATTAACTTGTAAAATCTAAAATAAAATACTCAAATTTATATATTTTTAACATGTAAAGAATACAATTTAAGTAAAAATTATTTTGAGTTAACAAGGTATGATATAGTTATTTATTTTTATGCATTTTGTTTCTTAATTGATACTTTTATCTCTAATTAATATAAATTTTATTGAAGGAATAAATAAATTTGAATTCATATTATTACTTTATTCCTAAATTTCATTCTAAAATAACTTGATATAATTTATTTAGTTTATAAAAGAATAAAATTAGTTAAAGACAATCAATTGCCTAAGTAAATATCTTTCAATAATAGGATTTATTTTTTTATAATTGATAACTATTAATTTTTAAAATAAAAATTTATAAAAATATATTTATAATTTTTAAATAATAAAAAAAATTAGAGTTTCATTAATATAAGTTGTTCTAAAGATATTTTTATTTAATAGGCTTAATTTTATTTGTTAATAATGAATGGATGTTCTCTATTAGTTTGGTTTAAACTTAGTAACATTTATACAGATTCTTTATATTAAAGAAATTTTCAATATTGCTCAAATTTTTTAATTTAAAAGTTAAAGTTATGAATATCAAAAATAATTTTTAACTTGAATAAATAATAATGAGCAAAAATAAGCATTCAACAAAAATTATTTAAAAACTATTAAAAAGCAAAATAATGAAAATTACCTTACATTTATGAGAAATTTAATATATTTTTTGCTACTGTTTTAAGCATCCTTGAAAATTTAATATCCTTCTTTAGTAATCATATTTTGGCTTTTAATTTATTTAATTTGAATATAAATATTGATAATCATTTCTTTTAAATAAATTAAAATATGGGTAAATTAAGTTTACCTTAAATCAACACTTAATTTTATAATGTTTTTACAATTATTGAAAGATTTTGCTAAAAACTAAACTCCATAATCATCAATTTTGTTTAGGCTAATTTTTACATAAATAAGTTTTATTTATGTTTGTTTGTATAGAAGGTAACTATTACCTTAAATCAAGATTCAATTAGGCTATATTTTAACATTTTTCTAAAGTATCAGCAATAGTTTTTGATCCAATAGAAAGTATGTCATTTTCGCTTATAATTATTTAAAAATTATTAGAAAATAAAAATATAGGAAATATTAAAAATAAAATATTTTAGATTCTGACAAATAAAAACTTAAATAATTAAAAAATACCTTAGATCCATACTTAAAAGAGTTATATTTTAACATTTAATGAGAGATTTTGCTATCTCTTCAACACCTTCATACCCTATCATGTTTTTGCTTTAAAATATTTTAAAAAGATAATTTAAAAAATAAAATTATTTATTTAAATTTAATTAACACTTTAAACCTAGATATAAATGGCGAATATTTTGACATGCGATTAAAGTATCCGTAATTCCTTCTACTCCAAAATAGCCAAAATTACACTACCTTTAAAAATATTTTTTAAAAAAATTTAATTTAAATTAAAAAATATTTTTCAATAGGCAAAATATCCTAAGGAGTATTTTTTAATAAAAAATAATTAAATTTACGCGAAAGAAAGATGCAATTCTTTCATATTTTGATATTTTTCTAAGGCTTTTGAAATAAGCGAAACTCCATCATCATAAATATTATTAAAACTTTTTATTTTTAAAAAAGTTATATTAAAAACTAAAAAGTTTGAAGTATTTATTAACTCAAAATTTAAGCTCACTTTGGTAGCTTATTAAAGAGCTTATAAGGAATTCGCTATAATTTCTACACCTTTATCAGAAATCCTATTATCTCTAAAAATGTTATCAATCAACAAATTATTATTTTGCAATAAGAAAGATGAAGCATTTGCATTTAGAAATAAACTTATAAAATTAAAAAAAAAGAATACGTTAAGTCAATACTTAGCTGCCTTAATTTTTAATTTTTCTCCAGATATTTTCCAACAATTTAAGCTCCTTAATCAGCTAATTTATTTTTTCTTTTAATATTATTATTATTTTTAAGTTATAAAATAAGTATTTTTAAAGTTAAATTACGCTAGAGAGATATTTAATCTTCTAATATTTTGAAACTTTTGTAAGGAATTTGTAATCCTCTCAACACCTTAATGGTCAATATTATTATAGCTAATAATTATTTTTTTATGAAAACCAAAAATAAAATTAATTTTTGTATTTTAATTTAAATTTATATTTTGATTAATATATCATTTAATTAAAGTGTAGATATAATTACCTTAAATCAAGATCCAAACGAGTTATATTTCGAATCCTTTCTAAAGCATGAGCAATTTTTATAGCTCCTTTATTACATAAATTACTAGATCTAAATTATTAAATTATTGTTTGCATAATTAATAAAAATAAATATGATAAAATTTCTCAGGATTACTTTAAATTAAGAATTATTTTATCAAAATGCTGACATTTTTCTAGCGTTGTAGTAATACTCTAAAAATCTCTATCACATATTTTACTATTTCTATAAAAAAATTTTTGATAATTTCAAATCTATAATACAAACTAATTATTGCTTTAAATATTAGCATTTTTATAAAATTACTCTAATTCAATATTTATTTATCTAACGTTGAAAGGTCTCTAATTTTATTTAATTTTCTATTCAATTTCCGCTGTTTAAATTAATAGCTGTTTTTCTATTGATAAAATATAGCAATCTTTTTGATAAAGCAAATTTTCATATTCTTGTATTAAATTTTAAAATTTATTTTCAAGATTTGTTAAATGGTTTTTAAGATTCTCATATAATTGGGTTTTATCTTATGCATTTTCTTCTGTTATTTCATGCTCTTCAGTCTAAATATTTATTTGAATGTCATCCTTTTTTATAAAAAAAATATTAATTTTAAGTCTCTTTTAAGTTTAAATTCTTGCCTGTATTTTTTATATTTACTTTTCTTGATTATTCAAATTTTCTAATAATTCGCTGCTAACATTTTTTTCAGATACTAATTCTTTAAGAAAGCTAGCTTCATTTATACTTTAAAAAGAAAATGTATGAAGTAATAAAATGTATTTTATTTAAACTTACACAATAGGATAATATTTTTAATCAAAGGTCTCAATAAACTCAATTCCATTAAGCTGATTTTATGAAAGCTTCTAAGTTTATTCACTTATCAAAATTTAAAATTTCATATCCAAACTCAATTCAGTAGAAACTATTTGTTTTAATTCTTCAAAAGCCACTTAGATAAACAATCTTTCTGTTGGTATAAATTTGGTTAAACCATCAATAACGTATTGTAGCTATTTACTGTATTTAAATGCCTTAAAATCATTATCATACATTAAAGGCTTATGTTTATTGAATGTAATATTCTATTCCTAGCCTAATACCATAGTGTAAATCAAATACCCTATTTATTTATATCAAGCAATATTCATCAAAAAAATAATATCATTGGAAAGCTTATTTATATTACCAAACGAACAAGTTTCACTCTAAATTTTAAAATATGAATTAACTTAATAAAAAAAATAATTATTTTAATACTCTTAGACTTGGGTTCATTTACGTGACCACTCCCAGTTTTTTATATTCATCTTCATAGAGTTTAAATACTTTTCTATCTAAGCACTCTGGTGCTTGATAGAAAATATTCCCTTGCTTTAAATTAAAACTATTTGTAATTTGAATTAATAATTATTGAATATTACATATTCGTTATCAGCATAGCCTGTATTTTTATTGACTTTTTAAGCACTACCGAAATCACCTATTTAATTAAGATTTAGTTAATTAGCCATTTTCTGTAAATAGAGTTAAATTTTACAAATAACAGCATTTCCATTGTAATCAATTAAGATATTATGCATGTTGAGATCACTTACTAAATATCCTTTGTTGTGAATATACAAAAGACCTTCAGCAACATCTTTAGAATACTTTATTGCAGATATCTCATTCAATTTTTTGTCCTGAGTGCTATCTATGACTTCTTAAAGAGTTCCTATTATGACGTTATTTAAATGAATAAATAGATCTTTATTATAAATGCAATAAATACCTTAGTATTCAGTAAGAATCAAGTATAAAAGCTGATTTTCTTCTAAGTCAATATCCTTTATAAAATTCTAAACATAAGGTGAACCTCTACATTATTATAAGATTTCGATCTCATTCTTAGCAATTTTGTAATTTTATTCATCTTTAATTCCTTCTTCATTTCTAACAGCATATCCTTTAATTGCAAAACGTGTGTTGGTCTATTTTTCTTTGGCTAATATGACATAACCTTAAGTTCTTCTATCTAAATATCTGAAATCTGAGAAAAATTCTGATAATTCTTTTTTCATGATTTTATATATAGATTTTATTTCTTTATCTTGATCCTTCTCAACGATTTAGGAAACTATAAATTAATAGATTTATTTTGAGTTTCATAAAATATTTTTTTTTAAATATTGAATCTTAGGTCTCAGGAATAAGAAATAATAATGACGATATGATATTATTTATCAAAATAACAGCCTAAGAGTTAAATTTAATGATCATTACAAATTTAAGGAATGTTCTTAATCATCTAGATATTTTTATCTTAAAGTTATTCCTTAAGTATTTTCTTGTTTATGAAATATTCGGCTAATTCAAACTTAAAGTTTTAGCTGTCCATTTTATTTAAAAATAAAATAATCACTCTTATTTTTCTTTATTTTTCTTACAAACAATTAATATTTTTTTTTAATTAAATTATTATTAGTTATTAAATATGAATAAATCTTTTTGATTTTTAATATTGAAATAGTTCAATAAGTAAAAAATAACATTTGTAAGACTTTTAATTGATAATGACTATATATATTTTAAATTTTAATAAATAAAAAAATAAATATTTTATTTTTTGCAGAACATAAAAATATAATTTTAAATATTACTATTATTTATATTTTAATGGCTATTGCAGAACAACTAAAATTAAATTTATCCTTATATTATTTATATAGATTAATATTTTATTAGTAAATATTAAAGGATTAAGATGATTGCTTTTTTTATAAAAAATCTACCTTTAGAAATGAAAAAGAATTACACTTTTTAGACATTTTTAAAATTAATTTTTGAAATATTGAATTCCATTCTTACTAAATGCTCCTACAGATAAACTAGAATTAATACCAACTATATATAATACCTGAATATTTAAATTGATAGAAACTCTAAAGTAGTATTCAACTCAATCTAAGTTGTCTATCTATTAATATTAAAACGATTAAGTTATTGTTATATTTTTTTAATAATCAAATTTATATTGAGAGATAATTTCATTACCAATTAGTCAATTAAAATGCCATCTTTTCTAAAATTATTTGTAGAACCTTATTTTGTATGGATTTTAAATAAAACAGTAAAACTTCAGTAATGCCTTTTGCATATAGTTTACATATATTTAAATGATGATTTTATTTAAAAATTATCTTCAAGATTAGTTAGACTACATAAAACACTTTTAACCAATCACATATTTTAATTTAGTTTGACTATTTCATCCTGAAACTTACTCATTTAAAAGAGAATACATAAATTAGTATCCTTTTTATACATAAAAGACTAACTAAAAGATAGAGCGATAATGGTTTAACATTTTAATTTTTTAATGATTAAATTTCTATTTAAATAAAAAGCTTAATTTTAATTGTTAATTGCTCATTTATAACTTATAAACTAATTTCCTTTTAGCGCAAATCCTTTATTTGCAGATTTCTCTAGCTAAAAATTTAATCTGCTGAAATTAACCTAAATGCATAAAATAAATAATCTAAATTATTATCTTTTTTGACTCTGGCATAATAAATATAAGTTTAACTTTATTTAGCTAACCCTAAACAATAATTGAAACTATTTACTAAAAAATTTACAAATTATGGTTAACTTTGCAAATCATGGAATAGTGATTAAGTAAATCAAAACTTTATTTAGTTTGAATACTTTAATTTATAAAAGTTTTATCTATCGATATAATTTTATGTCAATTTATAATAAAAATATTCAAATAAATTAAAAACTATTAACAACTGTAAATAAAACAAAAAAAAACTGATATATTAATATAAAATCTAATAACAAGTTAATTTATTGTTTGCTAAAGAGTTGAATTTAGGCTTAAAATTATTTTATATTATAGAAAATATCTAATACTTAAAAAATAGAAAGCTTTTTGAAGTATACTTAAAATACTTCTAAATAGTTTATTATTATTTCGAAATGAATACAATTTTTTCAAGTAATAATTAATGTTAAGTAGAATTAAATAGTTTAGATTTTAATTTTAAAGAGAATTTAAATAAGTAATAAAACATTTTTTTATAAACATGAATACTTAAAAACTTTTATTTTATTAGTTAATTTTTAAATAATGATAATGGTGTAAATTATCAATCTGACTCATTTGAAAACAAATAAAGACCTTCTTTAGAAAATTGTTATGATAATATACTTAAAAATGAATATCATGTATACAAAGATTAGTAAAACGGTTAGATAACAACTGAAATACGAATTTAGAAACGTTCTAAAAAAAATGACATTGATATATCAGATAAAAAAATATCTTAATAAATTGAGGATTAACCTCAATTTTAAAATATTCAATTAGGAGATTTAAGTTCAAAAAATTAAAACTCAAATAGCAAAGAAGATCCAGAAAAGATCTTTGAATAAAAACTAAAATAAATGTGTGAAATAGGCGAGTAAATAGATTCAGGAGGTTAAGGCGTACTTTATAATATAAAAAATGATGAAAATTTAGTACTAAAAATTTTCAAAAAATATGATTGTGCTGAAATTAAAAAATATCATTAAATTATACAAATACTTTAAAAAGATAATAAAATATAACATATCAACAAATAAACAAATAGATAAAAGACAAATATATAAAAAAGTATAAATATGTTTAATTTTTTGAAAAATGTAAATAAAATTTATACTAATTTTTAGATGATAATAAATAATTAACAGAGGATTAGTTTATTCAAATTATTACTTAATTATGTTAAGGACTTGCATATTTAAAATAGATGTTTATTCTTCATTTAGATATTAAACCTCAAAATATATTGATAACATAAGAGGGAAATTGTATATTTACTGATTTTGGTGGCTCTCAAATCAAAATACTGGGCTAAAATACATCTTTTAAAATAGAAACACCATATTATGCAGCCTAAGAATAAAAAGGTGGTCTTCCTGTAGATTTTAAAACTGATGCTTACAGTTTAGGGATTACTTTAAAAAAAGTGATAGATACATTTATAGAAAATAATTCAAACAAATAATAAAACAATAAATTCTCTATTGTACAAAATATAAAAAATTATTTATAAAAATATGTTAATTTACCAGATATAAATTCAAGGCACGACATTTATTAAGTAAACCAATTTTTATTTGATGAGCTTTAAAAATAAAATCCAATGAAAGATAGATATGTAAAAATTACTAATTCAACTATTCATTTATTAATTTACTAATAATATTAGTTAAAAATTGTAGTATTAAATTTAAAGAAGAATTAAGCTTACATTTAATAAGCTAAAGATAATCTAAACAATCTTTCAGAAAAAAATTATAAGAAGATAGCTTTTAGTTATGAAATGCAACTTATAATTTATTAGTAAATATTAAACAGTTAAGCTGATTGGGTTTCTTTCTAAAAAATATACATCAAGAAAAGAAAAGGAATTGAAATTTTTAAACGTTTTCATTATTTATTTTTGAAACATGGAATACTTGTAGATAAACTAGAATTAATATAAACACCTCTTTTTTTGTATTATTTGAATTATATGTCATAGTTGCTTTGTAATTAATACTCTGGTGATCTAAATAAAGAATCTTCTATATTTAATCGTTGGATATTTAATTTGATAGTAGTTTTTAAGCAGTTTTTAGCTCGCCTTAAGTCATCTAATAATTTTATAATGATAAAGTTATTTTTAATTTTTTTTAAAATAAAATTTTACATTTAGAGATAATTCCATTACCAATAAAAATTTCTTCAGTTCTAATATGATTTGTTATAATTTATCTTGAATAAGCTTGAAAGAGAACATCAGTAATGACTTTTTCATATTCGATTAGAGATAATTCAATTAGTATGTTATTTTTAAATTTTTTTTAGGATTAGTTTGAGCACATAAACCACTTTTTTAACTAAGAAATATTTAAATTTAGAAATTAGTTTGGTTATTTCACTTTAATACATACTCCATTATTCCTAAATATATTAATTAGTATCCTTTTTATACCTAAAAGATTAGCCAAGATTGAGAAAGAATTCATAGGAATCATTATTGTCAATCGTTATTATTATTCTTTATTTTTTATATCCTAATAAATATGGCTTTTAAAGGATGCTGGTGTTAAATACTAACTAGAAAACCTACCTATCTGAAAGAGACCTTCTCAATTGGTACATCATAAATTCTACTAATCTTCATTCATTTTAATACATTTTTTTTTCTACTTTTACCTATTAATATTTACCTACGTTTTTAATTTGGTTAATTAAAAAATTATGCTTAATATATATATTGAATATTTTACATCAATTTATTGTATTCAGATAATCTTAAAACTCAACAATTTCTTTTCTTTTACTAACAAAAGTAAATGATGTAAAAAATATGGATATTTTAGAAATCAATTTTTACAAAGATATAAAAAACGAATATTTAATAATCCTCCTTATTGTTAATCCAATTAGTATTACTTTATAAGATATGCCTAAATAAGAAAATACTCTTTTTACATATTTATACTTAGCAGAAAATAAGCTTTTAATTTTCTTGTTTTAAGCAAGAGTAGATTAAAAATATATTTATTAAAATATTTTTTTATTTTTAGATATCTTAGTTCTTCATATTTGTAGAAGCGTCTGAATAACTCCATAATTAATATAATTTTTTATTTTTAGAGACTATATATAAAAAATGCATTAAAATCATTTGAAATATCATTTCCTCTAATATTACAGTTGATGATATTTCAAAAGCAGCTTCTTTAGATATTTTAGATTTGATAATAAATTCAAAAATTTAATAGATATTTTGTTTATTACGAATTGATACAAAAAAATATTATTTTATATATTATAATTTATTTTATTTTATAACAGCGCTTATTAAGCAATAAAAATGTTCTTAATACTTACATCCACATTAAAAGTTTATTAATTAATAATAAAGCCAATTAAATGTATTACAATTTTTCAATAAACATTCATATAGAAATGAATTCTCACTATTTAAATATTTCCAATATTAACTTTAATTAATTTATTTTCATCATATTAAATATTAGGCAAATAAACTAGAATAAATATTAACATCTCATTTTTGTATTTTTTCAATTAAATGTAGTACTTTCTCTTTTGTAAATAGCTTTAAATATCTTCCATTTTTGACTGCCGAATTTTCGAATTAGTAGAACTTCTTAATCAGTCAGTTTTCTGTTTATTTTAAGTTACCTATTAATTTAAATATAACTAAATTTACCATGATCTTTATTTTTTAATCAATTAATATATCTCTATCTATATATTATATGCAATATTTTATTAGAATTTTTGTGAAACAAATCTTCAGCAATATCTTTTGCATATTTTAAAACAAATAATTAAATTAGTTTTTGATTTTGACACTTCAAGATTTTAAAGAGTATATAAAAATTGATAATGGAAATATATATGTAACTTTAAAAATTAGTTTAATTATTTCACATAATTGATACATAATCATTCAGAAGTAAATAAATAGAATAGAATCTTACTATTATATTTAAAAGACTTACCACAAAGGATAAAAAGCTAACCATTTTATTTATTTAATGATTAAGTTTAAATTAACATATAAAATGGCAATTCTATAAGTATGTTTTTAATATATGATATATAAACTGGTTTACTTCATGAGAGTATCCTTTATTTGTAGATTTTTTTTGGTTAAACATTTTTTCCACTTCTTATATCCTAAATACGTAAAATAAAATACCCATATTATGATAATGGATTGACCAAGGCAAAAATTAACCTAAGTTTTTAAATTTATTTAGCTAACACGCAACGATATTTGAAAGTATTTGTTAAAATAATCTATAAACTATGATTGTAACTAATTTTATGATATGGCTTAAGAATATTTTATGAAAATCATCAACTTAGATTAATTTTATTAATCATAATAATAGTTCATGTCAATCATAATTCTTACTATTGATTTTAATAAAATTATAATTAATAGCTTTCAAAGCATAAAGATGCCTTTATTCATGTATATCTACTGGCATATCTACTTATCTAATATAGACCTTCCTAACTACTTTGTGATAAGTTATAAATCCTATTAGTTTTGATAATTTTTAAAAAATACATCTTTATTTCTACCTTTAACGATTAATAAAATTATAATATATACTTAATATTACATTTAATTTTTTTATGAATTTGTATAATTTAAAAAACATTAAAATTCAAAACTAATTTTCAAAAAATATAAAAATCACAAAAAAACTATCATAAGAAATTATAAAAAAATAGTAATAGGTTAAATTTTTATTAGCAATAACGTTAAGTCAAAGCCTAAAATTAATTTATTTCAAATTAATAAGTAAAAAACTTTTTATTAGCTGTCTATTTATTAGGGATGGATCAAAACTACTGCGAATACGATTATTATGAACATACTTAGATGAATTTTATTTAGAACAATGTTTAGTAATAAAAATTTTAAAATTAATTAAATATAAAATAATTTATAAAAATTTTATTAAAATTAGATAATATTCAGAATTTGATTAATTTTAATAATCATAATAAGATTTTTCTAAGTAAGATAGTTATCCTTCTGAAAATAGTTTGGACAAAAAATCTTATTCTAAATTTGAAAAAAAGTCATTTAAATGTTAATAAGAAAAAATGAACAGTAAATAAAGTGAAATGTAATATTCAAAGCGTTCTATAAAAAATAACATATAAATTAGTAATAACAATTGTGATGAATCTTAAAATGATGCTATTGTAGGTAATATAAATGAAAGCAAAGAACTATCAAATGATCAAGAACTTCAAAAAACTGAATTAATAAAAAAGGGTATTTTTTTAGGAAAAAAAGTTATTAAAAGTGGTCAAGCAGTTGTTTATTTAAATAAAAATAATAATGATGAAGTATTAAAAGTGATAATTTATGAACCATCAAATATTAAAAAGAATAGCTTAATCAAAGAAAAAGTTTAAAAAAATAATTAAATAAATTATATAAACAAATAAATAAAAGATATACAAGTCAACAAACGTTATAATGTGTAATTTAGTAAAAAATAAGGATAAGATTTGTAATAGTACCTAAATACTATTGAAAATTTTTCAAAAGAATAATTATTTAAAATAATAAAAGACTTATGTTAAATAGTTGCTTTTTTAAAAAAGAAATTTATTTACCATTTAGATATGAAACCTTAAAATATTTTAATTACAGAAAACGGAGATTTTGTAATTATTGATTTTGGTATTTCTGAACTAAAAATATTAGGTGTTTAACTTAAGTCTAATGGTAGTTGTACTAAAATGTATGCTGCTAAAGAATAAATAGAAAAAGGAAGTGATTTAGGATTTAAAACAGATATTTTTGGCCTAGGGAAAATATTTGAAGATATTATAGAAACCTTTGTTAAAAAAAATGAATTAAGCAAAGACCATACATATATAGAAAATATAAAAAGTTATATAAAATAAAATATGACTAATTTATCTATCAATGATAGGCATGATATTGTTTAAGTAATGTAATATTTCTAAAATGAAATAAATCTAGTATTTGATTTAAAGTATTTAAAACAATCTAAATAGAAGAGTTAAGAGACTATTGAAAAAGCAATAGATTTTTTAAATAAACTTTCAGATAAAAATAAAAAGAAGTTATTTAAGAGATTTGAAACATAATTTATATTTAAAAATGTAATACTTTTTAAATCTAATTAATTCCTTACTTTAAACCTTTAAAATTCATCAAAAATTATAAAATTAATTTTCTTTATTAACCTATCTATTTGACTATATAGCAAACCTATAAAAATTTAAATACAGACGAGTTGATTATATCATTGAATAACCTAACTAATTAAGATTTTTCTGAATTCTATAACTTGGTCGAAGAAAAATATGAAAAATAAGATGTAATCTTTTAAAAATTATATTAAATTGCTAAAAAAATATTAATATATAGACATATATAAAAATTTATTAAATTTTTTATTTTTTTTGCTTTACAATATCTCCAAGTTTTAAATCTTTAGATTAAATTGAAAAATAGAATACAATTAATCTAATTTTAAGGCGATTTATTTTAATTATGATAAAAGGAAAAAGAAAAGCTTTCTAGGACAGTAAATATACTTGAAGAGTTAGAAGATAAAAATGATAATTATAAATACTTCACCATAAATTTAATTAATCAAAACGAGTATATTCTATTTCTTAAATTTATCTTCATTTATTTTAAAATAAAGCTCTAATATGTATTAAAATAATAGTATTAATTTAATACAAATTAGTAAAAAATCAACATTAAATTTGTAATGTGAGCATTAATAGTTTTTAAAATTTTTTAATTTTATTGAACATAGAAATTAAGCTATTTAGAATGATTTGATACCATTGCTTACAAAATCTTTTTAAAGTATGACAGAATTAATAAGTTTATATCTGACTTTAATGTAATTTTCTTTTGATATGTTTAAAATTGAAATTCTTTTTTTAATTTAGATAATAAGGACTTAGTGATGAAGAAGCAAATTAAATAGGATAAGCTCTAAAAAATCATAATTTAATCAAGCTATATCTTAGGATAGAGTAATTTTATAGCAAATTTAAATAAATTAAGAATATAATATTAACTTATGAAACTTTATTTGAAATATTTATTATAAACTAGTTAAAATGAAATTTAAGAAGCACGGTTCATAAAAGATGTTTTATATAACTGTGAAAAATTGATTAAGTTAGAATTGAAATTAAAGTAATTTAATATTTTTAAATAATTAATAAATATTGGATTTAAATTAAACGCTTTTATTACTCAGCTTTTTACTTACTAAAATATTAATTCAGATATTTTATTTCGAATATTAAATTATTTTTATAATTCATAGAAATAATAAAATAAATAAAGAAGGATGTATTAATATAAGATAAGCATTAGAAAAATGCAATAACTTAATATATCTCTATCTTGACTTAGAGTATTTTATTGTATATTTAATTATATTAACTAATTTACATTTTTCTAATTAGATCAAATGAAATTAAAAATGAGGGGGTTACTGAAATTTTTGAATCTATAAAAAAACTCCTAGATTTAACAAAATTGAAAATAAATCTCAAGTATTTTTTTACTTAATCTATATTAAAAATAATATTCTAAGCTTCTACTTTCTATTACTATATTTATACACATCTTTATTTATTTTAATTAGCAAAAATAGTATATATAATCAGGCAGCATAAGCGATTGGAGAATCTTTAGAAAATTTACATAATTTAATTTTTTTAAAGCTAGATTTAGAGTATTTTATTCTATTTTTTACAACACTACCAAATACTCATTAATTAAATTATGAAATTGAGATTAAAATCAAGAAAATAAAATATTTTGATTAATGAGAATTTGAGGAAATTAAATACTTTTTCTAATTATTATTTTTCATTTATACATAGAGATAATAGGTTTTAAGACTACGGAGTGTAAAGCATATTAAAAGGCATAGAAGAACACTTACATATAAAAAATTTAAAGATAAGTTTAAAGTAAGTTAATTTATTTATTATCATAGTAAAATTTTAACTGTATAGTTATTGATACTTTATAATTTATAAAAAATATATTTATCACTTATTTTATTTAAAAACTAGAAAAAATTACATCATAGATATATTTAAATACATTGATAATTTTCTTAGCAATTAAAAAGACTTTTTAATCAACTTTGAGCTTAATTTAGAGTAATTTTTTTTATTAAATATATACGTTAATATCAACTACTTCTTTTTACTAAATATAAATATATTACTTTTATTTATTTAACAATTTAAATAAAATAATATTTATTTAGATATAATTTATTTGATGTTAAAGAAGCTAAAGAAAAAGTAGATGCTATAAAAAAATGTAACTAAATAAATACAGATTCAATGTCTCGTAATTTTAAAGATTTTTATTTTGTTACTTACTTAAATTTTTTTTAAATAAAATGTATTAGTGAATATAGTATTTTGATAATCATAATTTACAATTGTAAAGCAAAGATAGCCATTTTAAAAGTTTATTATTTTTGTTAGTTATTAAGAAAAAAATTATTTATATTTTATACCTGTACATTCTAAATTTTAATCTTTTTATAATGCTCTTCATCAAATAATTTATATAAATAATTTATAATTAAATATTATATTAAGGTGATTCTAATGAGTAAGTCAAAAATAATAGCGATAAACTAACAAATAATAATTATTTAAAATAATTCAAATTAATTTTTTTTCATTTATAATCACCTTAAAAATGTTTAAAATCTTAAATTAAAAAAATATTTATATATATAGAGACACAAAAAATTAACATGTCATTTGAAATTATTTATCTTAGCTGGGTAGTACTGTGAATACATCTTAAAACTAGCCTATAATAGGTTATTAAATTATATAGACCTTAAACTTGCTAATAAATATATATAATTATGTCTATAAATAAAAATAACAATAAAATAAACAAAACTAACATGAAGTTAGATTTTAAATTAATATATTATTTATTTAATCATTTTAAAGTATTATAAATTATATTGTATGTAAGGCCTTACAGTTATCACCAATATTTTTATTGCATATCCCAACATTATACATATATTAAGCAACATCTACATCAGATTGGTTATCATTTAATATTTATTTTGTCATTTTTAAAAATTCAATAAATATTCTAAAACCTATCCAAGATTTTGATAGCAATTGCCAACATTATTGAGAGACGCAGCAATATCAGTCAGAGTGATTTTCTTCGAATATTTATTACCATTTTAAAAAAATTCAAATAAATATACTTAGGCCTTTTTACTATCACCTAGATTTTGATAGCAGATAGCAACATTATACAGGGATTCAACTATTGATGGATGATTTTCTTTGAACATTTATTTTCTCATTTGGAGAGATTCCAATTAATATTCTAAGGCCTTTTTATTATCACCTAGATTTTGATAGCAGCTACCAAC
>JH720124.1:71486-93599 GCA_000231845.2 Tetrahymena malaccensis 436 | reverse complement strand
CCTAATATATTTTTAAGAATAAAGTTATTTATTTATTTCAGCACCTTCTTATCAAAAATAATTCAAAATATTTATTACTTCCTTATTTATTTTTAAGAATAAAGTTATTTATTTCAACATCTTCTTATAGAAATATGAATTACTTACTATTTTAATACAAAATTGTAAAAAAAATATCTAAAGAAATAAAAATAAAAAATTTTACGCACTATTTTTTAAAATTTGTAGAATATATCTCAATTAAATGTAAAATAAATTACAAACTATTTTAGATAATTCAAATTAACTAGTAAAGAGTTGAAAATAGAAAATTTACTATCTATAATTAGGACATATTTATTTGCACTTTTTATGTAAATAATTAATTATATTACATGCTTATTATTAGATAGATTAATTTATATATAGCTAAACATCGTTCTAAAAAAATTATACTTGCTATTTGGATAATAATAATTTCTAAGTAAAATTAACTTTCCATAAAGCTTAAAAGTAGTACACACTAATTAAGAAGAAAAGCTTTAAATCTGTATTGATAATTGAAAAAGATATCACTTTCTATTTTAATAATTAGATTCAATAATTTTCATTTATATTGAGAATATTAATTTGTTACTGACTATTTATAAATAAAAAAATCTTAATAATTTAATAAAAAATGAATAAATTAGATTGATTACACACTATTTAAATTGAAAACTTGCTTTAACACCATTTCAGTAAAATCATAAAAGTTTTACAGCCTAAACAAAAAATTTTTAAGATAGTTTTTCATGAAATAAAATAATTGAATACTTTCTGTTAAATTATTTAATTAAATAGAGCTATCAAATGTCTAATTTACTTGCTATATTTTAAAAATACAAAATTTATGTTATTAATTAAGTATTAAATGATATTTTTACGCACTATAAAAGAAGTTGTCAATTTAGAAACCAGTTTATAAAATTTACTTTCTATTTTATAAAATTTCTTTAGTTAATTTATTACTTGATCACATCAAATAAATGTTACTTGCTATTTAAGAACATCACTTAATCAAGATTTTATTAAGAATATTTATTTAGATGATACATTCTAAAACATATTAAAGATGTTAATATTTTATTTTTTGAATGTATATTTTACGATCTATTTATAATTCAAATATTTAGACATTCTTTATTAAAGAACAAACAATAATGACTTTCTATATATTTTTGAATAAATATTTTGAAGTATTTCCTTTTTCTTCTATCAAAATTGTATACGCACTATTTTAAAGAATAAAAGAACTTTTAACCTCATAATCATAAAAATATTTTTAAAAAGTATACTTGCTTTATTAGGATGAATTTTTTTGATAAAAGACTTTAATAGAAGGTGTTTATAAATCTTACACACTTATTTAATTATAGACAAAAGTAGTTTAAAATCTATAAATGTTTATTTATCATACATTATTTTCCGATTTATTCATCTACACTTATTGATTCTATACTCCTTAAAACATTTAGTTCTGCTTTAAACAATTATTAACAAGATAGTTAAT
Source organism: Tetrahymena malaccensis 436 (assembly GCA_000231845.2). Lineage (NCBI taxonomy): Eukaryota > Ciliophora > Oligohymenophorea > Hymenostomatida > Tetrahymenidae > Tetrahymena > Tetrahymena malaccensis. The sequence goes on along the minus strand of JH720124.1, from coordinate 92,068 downwards.
TTGTCACATCAATCATTTTTAACATTTTTCAAATAATTAATACAAGCTGTTATCAAATTAAAATAGCAATTTATTTATTTACTCACTCTACTCAAATAATTTTACATTCTATTTTAATATAAAAATTAAAATGAATATTTTATGATAAAATATAACTGTATTTACTGTCAACTATTTTAAAATATTGTTAAGTTTATCATGATGAAATAAATAGCTTAAATTTTACTAGTTACTACTATATTTCAAAGTTTCATACAAATTTATTCATTAAATCAACAATTTTTATCAATTTTATTAATTATTTTACTTGCTATAATTAATTCAAAGTGTTTTCCAAATATTCTATTAAATTTCATAAAAATCTACTTTCTGCTAATATTTATAAAATTTTTCAAATTTCTATTTTTTAAATAAATCTTGTTTACACTCACTTATTTTTTATGAAAAATTTTTAATAAATAGCTAAATCTTTGCAAACATTAATGATACTCATATTTTATGGGATACTGTACTTTTCCTATTCTTAACCTATTTAGATAAAAGTAGTTTAATTATTTCCCTAGGATAATTATTATACTCATTATCTATTATGAAAATGGTTTTTTGTAAACATCATCTTGTATTTAATAATTAATATTTTGATATATTATCATGAAAATATTATAATACATAATCCTTAAGATTTCTAGTTATTTTTTTTCTCTGCTTCTTAATATTCTCTAATTTGTTCCTTCTGCTCTTCAATTTCATTGAGTTCTTTATCCTAATTAACTAAAAAACATTCCTTTTAAGTTTCTAAATAAATTTAAGGTAGTTTACGTTTCTCAATTTTTTGTTTTTTTGTTTATGGATGATATTCTAACTTTTTATCAAAATCGACTTGCAAACTATCCTATTTTTATTGTAAAGAAAAATGTTAATTTTGAAGATTTTATAAACTGTTTTTGAGATCCTCAACTTCCTGACATTTAGTTTAAAGCTTTTCTTTTAAATCCATAATTTCTTTCTCTTATTTCTAAATATTTATTTGAGAAGCAACCTTTATTTAAAAAACTTAAATTTTAAGCAATTTTGGAAATTAAATTCATACCTATACTTCTTATATTTCTTGTAATTGATTTTCTCTCTCCCTCAAAGTTTTTTTCAAATTTTCCTTATCTTATTATAAAGATTCATTTTAGTTTTAAAGTTGTTCTAGTTTTTCTAATAATTCATTGCTAAAATTATTTTCAAATATCAATTCCTTTAGAAAACTATCTTCATTCTTACTATTAATATTAATAGAACAATAATAAAATGATATTATGTATTTGTAAAAAGCATACACAATAGGAATGTATTTTTTTTCAAAGGTCTGAATAAATTCAATTTCATTAAGCTCATTTTATGTTAATTTTTAAGTTTATTCACTTACCTAAATTTAAAATTTCTGATCTAAATTTAATTCAACCGGAATTATTGCTTATAATTATTCAAAAGCCTCTGAGATAGATATTCTTTCTCTAGGTATAAATTTGGTTAAACCATCAATGATATATTATAGTTAATTGCTGTATTTAAATGACTTAAAATCATTATCATATACTAAAGGCTTATGCTTTTCATACATAAAATTATAGGCCTATTTCTTACCTTATATCATGGTGTAAATCAAATAGCCTATTTATTTATATCAAACAATACTCATCAGAAAAATAAAAGTAAATAAAATTTTATTTATTACCAAATGAACAAGCTTCACTCTAAATTTTGAAATATGAATTATTTTAACAAAGAAAATAATTATTTTAATACTCTTTAACTTGGGTTCATTTATGTTACTACTCCTATTTTTTTATATTCATCTTCATAGAGTTTAACAACTTCTTGATCAACACATTCTGGTGCTTAAAAGTAAATATTTCCTTGCTATAAGTTAAAACTACTTGTATTTTGAATTTATAATTATTTAATATTACATATTCATAATAAGCATAGCCACTATTTTTTTTGACTTTTTAGGCATAGCCAAAATCACCTATTTATTTAAGTTTAGTAATTAATTTAAAAGCTATCTTCTTTTAATAGATATGAATTTTACTAACAACAGCATTTCCATTATAATCAATTAATATATTATCCATTTTGAGATCATTTACTAAATATCCCTTATTATGAATATACAAAAGACCTTCTGCAATATCTTTAGAATATTTTATTGCAGATATTTCATTTAATCTTTTATTTTAAGTACTATCTATGACTTCTTAAAGAGTTCCTGTTATATTATTATTTAAAAAGAATAAAATGACCATAATAATAATTGCAATAAATACCTTAGTATTCTGTAAAAACTAAGTATAAAAACTGATTTTATTCTAAATCAATAGACTTTATCAAATTCGAAACATAAGGCGAGCCTCTACATTATGATAAAATTTCGATCTCTTTAATAGCATCATTAAATTCTTCTACTTCTTCAACTTTTCCTTGTTCATTTCTTACATAATATCCTTTGATTGCAAAACGTTTGTTGGTCTATTTCTCTTTGGCTAATATGACATAACCTTAATTTCCTCTCGCTAAATATCTGAAATCTGAGAAACTTTCTAACAATTCTTTTTTCATGAGTTCATAGATTAATTATTCTTCTTTTTGCTTAACCTTCTCAACAATATCAGACACTATAAATTAACAAACATATTAGAGGTTTAATAATGTAAATCCTAAAAAAAGTATTTAGTCTTAGGACTTTGGATTAATGAAGTTAAATATTAAGGAAAACATGTAAAATATTGATTTTTTTAGTTAATTATATTGATTTAATCAATAATGATAAAAAGATCATTTTTATCCAATAAAAAACCAAAAGTCAAAGTTTAATAGTCGTTACTAATCTAAGGAGTCTTTTAAATTATTTAGATATTTTTAAGTTAAAGCTTTTCCCTGATTGCTTTCCTATTTCTGAAATATTTGACTAATTCAAACTTATAGTTTGAGCTTTCCATTTTATTTAAAGCTAAAAAAGTTACTATTACTGTTCTGACAAAAAATTAATATTTTTAATTAAATTCCAATTAGTTATTAGGAATTAACAAATCTTTTAGATTTATGGCTCTTAATTAGTAGAAAACAACAAAAACTTTTTAATTCAATATTTTTCAATCACTTTGTAATATAATTTTTGATCCTTTTAAATCCTTATGGATTTATTAATACGATCATCATTCAGTATTTTTACTTAAAAAAGATATTCTAATTAATAAGCAAACAAAAAATAAAACCTAGCTCATATATAAAATAAATATTGTAAAGCAATATAAAATACTTTATCAGATAATATTAAAATTAATAAAATCTAATCTAAATTTATTTTTTAATATTAACAATACTTTTTTAAAAATTATCTTTCATAAAAAACTCTCTAATATAAATGATAATTAAAAATGTTAAAAGGAAACAAAATAACTTCTGACTATATTTAAATCATGTCTTTATGTATTTTTAATTTTTTTAAATTCTAGTTTAAATTGTTTTTTACATAAAATTTACAGAGTTAATAGTTATAAATAATTTCTATATTTTAATTAGTATTTTTCAAAATTTAAATATACTTTCTAAAAATCTTTTCAAATGGAAATCTAAAAAATAATAATAAAAATAAAATATTATTAATATTGTTATTTATTTATTCTACAAATTTAATGTAATTTTTAAGTTATTTAAGACATAATTATTTTTTGATAAAATATCTTATTTTTTTTCTTTAATATTTGGTTAATATAAACTCTGAATTTGTATAAAATGGATCATAAAAAAACATTTAAGGTATCGAATATATAGTATTATACAACTAAATAACTAAATAAATAGATTAATATTTAAAATTTTTATAAATATTCTTAAATAAAACTTTCAAATTTATGAGTTATTTAATAAATTATAAAACAGGTATTAATATTATTAAAAATATAGCTTATTTAAATTTTTTAGGGAAACTTTGTAAAAATGACTCTTTGTTGTTTTTAATAGAATGGTTTTTTTAATAAAATAAATATTATATAATTTATATTATTATTCTTAAAATAATTTTTAACTTTTTATTATTATTTTTTTTTGAATTTTTCAACTACATGGGCAGGATTCAATGAACCACTTACACCATATTTAGAATCTCTTATCTAATTCTTGCCAAGCAGCTTTTTTTTACTCAACACTTAAGAAAGAGTACTAGATAGAATTATAAACGCATAACTTTAAATCTTTGTAATCTGTTTTATTTATTAATCAAAATAAAAAATGGAAACTATTAACCTTCTTTGATCAAAAAATATATTGAAATGAATTAATTGTATTATGATTACCTAATTAAGTACCTATGGAGGCAAAGAAGTAATCCATTGAAACGCCATTATATCCAAACAAACCTGGATCATCAGAGTTGATAGATACCTTAACTCCATAATTTAAGAAAGTTTTTATAGGGTGCAATCTAATATCGTCAATATATTTTAGCATTTAGTTGGAAACTGGGCATATTTCTAAACAAATTTAGTCTTTTTTAATCTTTTCAAGGAGGTATGAATGTTGAGCAAGGTTAATACCATGGCCAATACGTTTAGATCCTAAAATTAAGATATCTAATAAATTTATATTTGTTAGTGTGTCCAATGATTCACCACCTTTTAGTTTTTAAATGTAAATAAGTAAATAATCTATAAAATATCTTGCTTTTCAAAAATTAAAAAATCCTCCATTTTAATCAGAATTAGAATTAGATATTCTAAGAAATTAATTCCAAAAAATGATTATTATAAAAATTTATTTGAAGTAATTAGATCTAGATCATATTCACTATTTATTTTCTACTTTGATATTTCTAAAAGATTTAATTATTAAAATCAAAAAATGCTAGTTTTTGTGGTTAAATTATTAATAAATTGCTATGATTAATTTAGTTTTCAGCTTTCATGGATATTTTTGTTGTTTTTCAAATAATTTCTTTAATCAGAAAGATCATTTTCAAAAATATTAAAATTTTAATGATTAATTCAATTCAATCAAAATCTCTGTCATCCGAATTGCTTTATTACTTTATTTGTGTTAAAGTTAGCACTATATCTTTTCTGATAAATCAACTTTTTATCATATTTCTACTTTAACTTTTTTCCATTTTGAATTATTTCAAATAAAACTAGCTTTTAATATAATTTAAAAATTATTTTATAGGAAAATTTACCATGGAAAACGAAAGGAAGTTCAACACCAAATTCATCTTGCATTTCTTTCATTTTAATTAAAGCTGGAGCAATTTCGAGCATAGTTTTGAAAGAGTCTTCTTCTTATACCATGTCAAACCCGCAGATTAATTCAGGGTAATTCTTCTTGGCAGTTAAAGCATTTCTCATGTATTGTTCAATTTAGCTTAAATCCCACATTTTAAGACCTTAAATGATAAGTTATAGGGTAAAATAAGGATAGTCTGCTTGGACTTCCTTTAAAACTTTTTATATAATTTCCATTTCTTCATTTATAGAAAGATAAGTACCGTCTTCTTTGAAAATTAAACCTAAATCTGCTCTTCCCTCGATATGAATAACGCCATCCTTAATAAAATTTTCTAAGCATCTTTTCAAGAATCTAGGGTAATGGCCTTTGAAGTAAGTAATGCCAGAGACGCTTGTAATCTTCTTTTCAAAAAAACTCCAGATACTTTATTTAGAATCCATTCGCTCATATTCTTAAATAAAAAGACATTTGCGTATCTCTTCATCAAATTAAACCTTGTTAATGGCTTTCTCTCTCTCTTAACCCAAGTTTTTAAATCCAATTTGAGCCTTTTCAATACTTTAGAAGTACATAAAAGTAGATGTCTCTTAATTAAAGTAAGTATTTTCATGATACGCAAGCTCTTCCATAAACTAAATAAATAAACTCATAAATAGAAATATGAAACACATAAGATATTTCAACCAAAAAATAATAAATATGCTAATATTTAATAAAGCTATAAATGAATAAATCTTTATTCAAAATTAAAATATTTAAATCTAAAATCAACAATTAAAAGCTAACCCAGTCAATATCCATGCAGCATTCTATGTGGATGTGCTAAACAGCGCCTTTGGGAAGCTTTTGTATAGCTTTGAATATGAATGATTCCTTTTCAAATTAGTCTCTATGCCTGAGAGTATAGCCTTTATAAAAGGAATCATCCTTTGTTGCTCTTTCATTGATCAAAGCCTATCTATACATTTTATTAGCTTATTCTTCGATTGGTGTGAAAGAAATTATATATAGCAAAATATTAACTCTCTCTCAGGACAGATTTTATAAAATAATTTCATCTATCCCCTTATCATAAAGGCAGGAGGAAAAATCCACTTCCTCCTGCCAATAACTCGTCTTTTAAGGGTTTTCCTTAAAATATATGTTTTATGAAAAAAATTTTAATTAATATCAGGGGGAAAAAAAAATCTATTTTCTATATGCATAAGATTGACTAATTTATTAAAAAAAAATCTAAATATTTAAATAACTCTTATTTATTATTAATTTTATAAATTTATACTTGATTATATTTTATTTGTTGTTTGTATCTGAATATGATTTAATAAATTTAGATAAAATTCTTTGTAATTAAATATTAAAATAATAAATGATTTAATAGAACAAATATTTTAATAAACTGGAAGATGTAAGTATTTATTTTTAAATTAATTACTCTATTATTTTATTTTTACAATTAAAAAGATTTTAAACTCTTCTCTTCAAACGCATACTGATCTTCATATTGATCTCAAGTAAATTTACTTTATTATTATTAATCTTATTTATCATTCCTATTAAATTTTTTATCAATACTCTCATATATATTATTATTTATTTATTTAAATTAATATTTATGCTTTTTACTTCTTATCTTTCGTTTTCAACCTTTGCTCAAATTATTTATTAGTTTATTCTTAATTCATATTTTTTATTCATTTTCCCTTCTAATTAACTAATGTTTTCTTCAAAATTTTAAAAGTGATAATAAAATTGGTGCAAATGGTGCCTTAATTTTAGGTTCTACATTAGCCAGATGTACTAATCTTTCAAACTTGACACTTTCTCTCAAGTAAAAACAACCCATATCTTTTGGATTGTGATATCTTTTAATTTCAAATTTGATTAAAACAAAAATACTCTTTTGATTTGATTTATATACTTTTTGATTATGATTATTTTTTATAATTTATGTCATTTTTCATTTTCGGCTTTTAGTTAAATTATTTACTAGTTTCTTTATTTTCAATTCAAATTTTTTATACATTTTCCTTCTAACTAACTAATTTTTTCAATATTTAAAAAGTCGAAATTATATTGGTGATAAAGGTACCTCAGATTTAGGCTCTTCATTAGCAAGCTGCACTAATCTCTCAAATTTGAAAATTTATCTTAAGTAAAATGAGCCTATTGTTTAAGATGTCATACTTTTAGATATCAAAATTATTTAAAATTAAAATACTATTTTTATTTTATCTATTTACTTTTTATTTATGATTATGTTTTTTATAATTTAAGTTATTTTTCATTTTCACCATTGCCTAAATTATTTGTCAGTTTATTCTTAATTCATATTTATACTCATTTTCCCTTCTAACTAACTAATATTTTCTTCAATAATTCAAAAGTGAAAATTAAATTGGTGATGAAGGTGTTTCATGTTTAGGTTTTTCATTAAAAAGCTGCACTAATATCTCAAATTTGACACTTTTTTTAATGTAAAACAGCTTATTTGTTTTTGAATGTGATATTTTTTAATATCAAAATTGGTTAAAACAAACATACTCTTTTTATTAGATTTATTTACTTTTTGATTCTGATTACAATTTTTTATAATTTATGTCATTTTTCATTTTCAGCCTTTGCTTAAATTATTTAATAGATTACATATTAATCAATTTTCTTTCTTATTAACTAATATTTTAAAAGTTTCAATTCAATTGGTTAAGAAGGTGCCTTACGCTTAGGTTCTGCATTAGCATACTGTACTAATCTCTCAAATTTGGCACTTAGTCTCAGGTTATACAGCTTATTTATTTTGGATTATGATATTCTTTAATATCTAAATGAATTAAAACAAAAAATACTCTTTTTATTTGATTTATTTACTTTTTGATTCTGATTATATTTTTAATAATTTAATTTATTTTTCATTTTTAACTTTTGCTTAAATTTTTAATTTTATTAATTCTTAATTCATATTTTTTATTCATTTTTCCTTCTAACTGACTAGTATTTTCCTCAACATATAAAAAGTTATAATTAAATTGGTGATGAAGGTACCTCAGGTTTATGTTCAGCATTAGCAAGCTGCACTAATCTCTAAATTTTGGCACTTTCCCTCAAGTAAAATAGCTTATTTATTTTGCATTGTGATATTTTTATATATCATAATTTATTAAAAAAAAAAATTTATTATTTGATTTTTTTACTTTTTGATTATAGGGATTTATCAAAAAATTATTCTCCCTATTTATTTTTTTAACCAAACTTCCCCACTTCTTCTAAATAAATATTATTTTCTTGTATATTTAAAAAGTGGAAATTATATTGGCACAAATGGTGCCTCAGGCTTAGGTTTTGCATTAGCAAACTACACCAATCTCTCAAACTTGACTCTGTATTTAAGGTAAAATTAGCTCATTTGTTATCGATTGTGATAATCTTTAATATTAAAATTGATTAGAAACAAAAATAAAATTTTATTTGATTTATTTACTTTTTGATTATGGTTATGTTAAAGTTATTTTTCATTTTCAACTTTTGCTTAAATTATTACTAATATATTCTTAATTCATATTTTTTATTTATTTTTCCTTCTAACTAACTATTTTCTTCAATTAATATTTAAAAAGTGAAAATAAAATTGGTGACAAAGGTGCCTCAGGCTTAGGTTTTGGATTAACAAACCACACTAATCTCTCAAATTGTACACTTGATTTACGGTAAAAACAGTTTATTTGTTTTAGATTGTGATATTTTTAAATATCAAAATTGAATAAAACAAAAATAATCTTTTTATTTAATTTATTTTTTGTTAATGATTATGTTTTAATATAATTTTAATCATTTTTGATTTTCAAACTTAGCCTAAATTATTTATTAGTTTATTCTTAATTTACATTTTTTATTCATTTTTCCTTTTAACTAACTAATATTTTTCTTGAATATTTAAAAAGTGGAGATTAAATTGGTGCAAATGGTGCCTCAAGCTTAGGTTCTGCATTAGCAAACTGCACTAATCTCTCAAGTTTTACACTTTATCTGGAGTAAAAACAGCTTATTTATTTTGGATTATGATATTTTTTTTAATTCAAAATGGATTAAAAAAAACACTCTTTTTATTTGATTTATTTACTTTTTGATTCTGATTATGTTTTTTCTTATTTCATTTTTCATTTTTAACTTTTACTTAAATAATATGCTAGTTTATTCTTAATTCATATTTTTTATTTGTTTCTCATACTAACTAACTAATATTTTCTTCAATATTTAAAAGCGAAAATTAAATTGGTGAAAATGGTGCTTCAGGCTTAGCTTTTGGATTAGCAAAATGTACTAAACTCTCAAATTTGACACTTGATTTACGGTAAAAAAGTCTTCTTTTTTTTTTGGATTGTGATATTTTTTGATATCAGAATTGAATAAAACAAAAATAATATTTTTATTTTATTTATCTCGTTTTTGGCTCTGATTATGTTTTTTATAATTTAAGTCATTTTTCTTTTTCAACCTTTACTTAAACTATTTACTAATTATTCTTGTTTTATATTTTTTATTAATTTTCCCTTAAAACTTAGTAATATTTTATTCAATATTTAAAAAGTTTCAATAAAATTGGTGCAAATGGTACCTTAGAATTAGGTTCTGCGTTAGCAAACTATACTAATCTCTCAAATTTGAGACTTGGTTTCAGGTAATACAACTTATCAATTTTATATTGTGGTATTTTTAAATAAAAAATTAGATTTTTTAAAAATACTTTTTTTATTTGATTTATTTACTTTTTAATTCTAAATACTATTTAATAATTTCAGTGATTTATCATATTCAATATTTGCTAATATAAATTATTTACTAGTTTATTCTTATTTCATAATTTTTATTCATTTTTCCTTCTATTACCTAATATTTTCTTCAATGCTTAAAAAGTGGAAATTAAATTGGTGATAAAGGTATCTAAGGTTTAGGTTCTGCATTAGCAGGTTGCACTAATCTCTCAAATTTAACACTTTCTCTCACGTAAAAACAGCTTATTTGTTTTTGATTGTGATATTTTATATATATCAAAATTGATTTAAGCAAAAATACTCTTTTACTTTGATTTATTTACTTTTTGAATCTGGTTATTTTTTTATAATTTAAGTTATTTTTAACTTTCAGATTTTTAACTTTCAGGAATTACTTAAATTATTTACTGCTTATTCTGAATTCACTTTTTTTCTTCCATTTTTCCTTCTAACTAATTAATGTTTTCTTCAATATTTAAAAAGTGGAAATTAAATTAGTGAGAATGGTGCCTCAGGCTTAGGTCTTGAATTAGCAAACTGTACTAATCTCTCAAATCTGACACTTGATTTAAAGTAAAAATAACTTATTAGTTTCATAATCAAAAAGTATAAAAATCAAATAAAAATAATCATTTTGTTTTAAATTATTTTGATATTTAAAAATATAATATAATTTATTATTTAGTTATTTTAAATTTTCAACCTTGTCATAAATTATTCAATATTTTATTCTTAATTTATTTTTTTATTCATTTTTCATTATAACTTACTAATATTTTCTTCAATTTTAAAAAGTCGAAACTCTATTGGCAATGGAGGTACCTCATACTTAGGTTTTGCATTAGCAAACTGCCCTAATCTCTCAAATTTGACTCTTGGTCTCAGGTTATACAGCTTATTTGTTTTTGACTGTGATATTTTTTAATATCTAATATCGAAATGAATTAAGATAAAAATATTTTTTATCTTTGATTTACTTTTTTTTGATTCTGATTATCTTTTTTATAATTTAATCATTTTTCATTTTCAACATTTGCTTAATTAATTATTAGTTTATTCTTATTTCATATTTTGTATTAATTTTCCCTTCTAACTTACTAATATTTTCATCAATATTAAAAAAGTTCCAACTAAATTGGTGAAGATGGTGTCTCAGGCTTAGGTTCTGCAATAGCAAACTTCACTAATCTCTCAAATTTAACTATTTCTCTCAGGTAAATAAAAACAGCTTATTTGTTTTAAATTACAATATTTTTTAATTTCAAATGGATTAAGACAAAAATACACTTTTTATTTATTCTCTCATTAATTATTTGCTTAGTAATTATTATAATTTTTATATATATCAAAATTTAATTTAAAATAGTTTTTCTTTTTTTATAATTATTTTATTCATTAAAAATAATTAAAATATTTATTCTCATTATTTTTTAATTATCTCTAATATCATCTATTGATAGATTCAATGAATCACAATAATATAAAATATTAACGTTGAGCAAGTACCTTAAGGCTAAAAGATTAGTTGTCATTTAAATAAAACTATGATAAAAATAAGTGATAAAGATAGATAAAATGGATAATTGAAAAATATATTTATTTATTATCTTTGTTTTTTATATTTTAAAAATATAAATAAAATAGTAGATTTGTAAAGAGACAATTAAAAATTTATTAGAAAATAATATTTTTTTAAATTGACTATATTATTAATACCATTCATTAATACATGTTGTGTTTGTATGTAGGATCTTAGGGTCTATATATATAATATAATTTCATCAAATAAGTTACTAATCTTTTCAAAATGATATTGGTTTTTCAATTGATTTAATAATAACCTCTCTGCTTAATGTAGATATTGATTGCAAAACATCTTGTATCATATTTTCTCTATTTTTTTCTAAAATTTTGTTATTTTAATACTATTTTATTAATCTTTAATGAATATACAAAGAAAGGCTTTCCTTTTTTAGATTTTCATTATAATTAGTTAGAGTATCATAATAACATACGAAATGCTAGATACATCAAAGGAGATAAATTATTAGCTAAAAAATTCAAATAAATAATGACTGAAATGCTTGTATGGTTTTGAGGTAAGATCTTTTAAATTTTAGATTATCCTAATTATCGAGATAAAATAGGATTAAATGACATATTTTAAATAAATTTTGTTAACTTGAATGATCTCTGTAATATTTTTATCTTTGTAAAGATGATATGAAATACATTATTGAAAAGTCTTTCTAGGTAGAAGATTTTGAAAAGTGATCAAGGTTTAAATGTATTAAAAGGAACAAAATTTAAATTGAACGAAGCTCTAGAATTAAAAAAAATAATTATTTGTTAGTAAATTTATTATTTTTAGCACACAAAACTCAAAACGAGTAAATTTAAGTCAAAATAAAATAATTAAACACATTATCAATCAAATAAATTTTAGGTATTTTGTATCTTTTATTGTAAAGTAATTTTATTATATTAAAACTAAATTAATTGTCTTAAAATACTTTATTGGTAAGCTAGTAATTTATTATATTAAAAAATAAATTTATTTTTAATTAAAAGTAATATATATTTTTATATCATTAAGATTTTTAAGACATTATCAAAGAATCAATTTTTTTTAATTAATAATTGCAATTAATAAATTATCAAAACCATCCATAATAAATAAGTAGATTATTTAATAAAAATGGATTAAACAAGTAATAAAGTGAACCAAATTTGCAGTAAGCATTCAAATAACTAAATCACCTTTTTGAAGGTTAATCAAGTAAGCGATTAAAGAGGTTCTTCAATTTTTTATTGCATAGATTGCGTAAATGAAGACTTAACTTTTAAAGGAATTGATCATATTTTGATTCCATAAGTTATTTAATAATCTGAAAAAAATATCATTTAAAAATGGCCTCCAGTGAATGATTATTCCATATTAGACAAACTAAGCAAATAAATTTCAAATGAGAACTCTTAATTTTCAACTATCCAATAAATCAATAATTTTTTTACTGAGTTAAAAGATGAAATTATTAAGAAAATAGATTTCTGTCAAAAGAAAATGATCAATTAGGCACTTGATCTACCTTTGGGAAAAGAGTAAATCCTAAGTAAGTATAAGGAGATTTCACAAATTGATAATTTAAAATAAATACTTTGTGACTCTTAAGATTAGTTTGAGAGTTAAGATTAAGAAATCAAATGTAGAGCATTTCTATCTTAAGTTGAATCCAAAAAAGAAGAGAATACTCAAAGGCTTCAAAATTTGCTTGAGTAGTGTGAAAGAAAAAATCAATTAATTAACTTTGAAAACTCAAAGACTATTAGATCATCAATCTATTATTTGATAGATTCAATCAATTTTTTCCCACACGATTTCAATTAAATTAATTAAAGCAATAACTATCTTATTAATATTTAAAGATTGAGTAACACTTAAAAAATTATGGAATTAGTTTCAAATAAATCTAATTTTTGTACTTAAGAGTTTTTAGAATAATTGAAAGTAAATCTAGAAAAGGTTGAGGCAGTTTTTAATACAATACCTTTTGAGAATATGTTTTAAGAAAATAAATAACCAATTAAATTTGCAGAATTAAATAATGAAAAATTTGAAGAAGTAAATGAATATATTGAGCATTTATTAAAGCTATAAAATGACTAAATTTATAAATATCAAATCTAATCTTCAGAAATGCTAAATAAAATATTTTAAGTATTTGATTGCAAAATAAATTTCATAAGTTAAGATAGAAAAAAATTATTTAAAGATATTTTTGTACAAATATAGCCTCTTTTAAAAGAATGCAGTGCCCAAGATATTTTTAGCAGAAAAGAAGATTTCGAATTAGTTAAAAATATAACTGATGAAATATTATAGGATTTTATCATACTTTTAAAGAAGAAATAGTAGATAGAAATTTAGGGTAATTAATATCAAAGTTTAACAAAAATATTCAAAGAATAAATTGAAAATATGTTTTAATTTTTTGAAAAAAGCGAATTAGATAGAGTTCTTTTGAATTTTCCTGTATTTGATATAATAACAAAATTAAAATAAAAAGATATTTTAAACAATTTTGAAATGGTGAAATCAAATTATTAGGATGGAAATAAAAGAATTTAAATTATAAAAAACATAAACTAAACTTGTGAAATTTTTATAAATGTATAAAGTTACTTTGGATAATTTAAAAATTGTTATACAAATTGTGTTTCTAAAAATATTATAGAAAAAGATAAAAAATACATCTTTAGAATTCAGTTAGAAGTTACCAATCAAGAGGGACATGAATTTAAACTTGGATTGATGTAAAAATCAAAATCAGACTCAAATGCAGGATTTGATTAATATCTTTCATGCACAATTTAAAAAAAAGCTGGTTAATTTGAACATTTTTGTGGAAGAGGAATAGATAAGTATATAAAAGGAGATAAGTTAGTTTATAAAGATAACTTAAAAATGATGTTAGAACTGCGAGTATGGTTAGGAGGTTAAATATTATAAATTTTAGACTATCCTAAATATGACTATTAATTAGAGCTAAAAGATGAATATAAAAATTAATTGATTGAATATGATGATCTTTGTTTATATTTTTATTTAATTTCAGAAAACAGAAAGTATATTATTAAAGAGGCCTTATTAGTAGATGAGTTTGATTTTTGATCTAAATAATTATCTAAAACAAAACAACATTTATTATTAAGTAAGAAATTGAAAGATAAATATTAGAAATACATTACTTCGATTTATATACATTTTAATTTGTAGATTATGTATATTCCTTACAAAATAAAAAATTTTCTGTATTTAAATTAAATTTTTTAGCTTTTTTAAGAAACTATGTTTTTGAATCAAAAATATTAATTACAAATAAGAAAATTCTAGGAAAAAATATTTAATAAAGTGATTTAAGAAAATTAATTTTAATTTTAGAAAATAATATAAAAACTTACTTTTTATTAAAGAAAATCTAATTTTAAATAAATATATTGAATTAAAAAAAACTAATTAAAAAATAATTAGAAAAAAAAAAATTTTTATTAATGAATTCGAAAATTTTAAATTATGGAATTTTTTTAATTTTAAGTATATTGTAAATTTTAAGAAATTAAGCTTATTAATGATTAATTATTTGAAATAGAATTGCTTATTAAAATAATAAAAAATTAATTTATTTATTTTAGGATTTATAAGTTAGAAACATTTCATTAATCCTTTCTTATATATTTTTATAATTTTACTTACTAAATTAAAAAGAATTTGTAAGAGAAATTTAAATAAAATTTTAAAATAAAATATATGCAAATTTTATTCTTTTGTATTTTTATAAAATTAATTATTTAAGTTTAGTTTAGTTAGTTGAAATGAATAGTTTTATTTAAAAATTAATTATCATTAAATTAAAAATTAAGTATGTAATTCCCTTTTTATTAATTATCATGATTAATTTTAAAAATTTGAATATGGAAACAAGCATTTAATAAAAAAAATCAGGCTGAAAGTGGCATAAAAATTTAAAAATATGTAATAAGTAAAATATTATTGAAAACTCATAAAATGATAAAATTAATATTTAAAAATAAGAATATATTAATAAAGTCACTCTAATTTTCACAAGTTAGTTATTTAGCTTCAGGGATCATAAAATTCTTTGAACATAAAATAAATTAGGAAGCTTTTAATTTATTGAAATAATTTTTTGATCTAGAATTTGACTAGATTTTATAATTTTTTAATTTAATCAATCTCTAATATAAAGAATAAAATAGTTTTTAATTTATCAAAATATTAATCTTTGTTTTCAGGCACCTTATTTTCATATAATATTTGCATTTATTGTTATAATAAATTTCAAAATATGCTTTTTTCAGATAATTGGATTAGTTAATCAATCTAACTCCTAAAACATTTTATTGTTAATATACCTTTTTATCGTCTTTGTTCCTCAAACTTGATGAACTGTCTGAAGAGGGCTGTTTTTGATAATCATCTTAAAAAAACTCAATTACCGAAAAGAATTATAGACAATTTTTTTATCAGAGATTACTAATCTAATAAATAAAAATATGTTGATTATTAGATATTTCATAAATTAAAAATTATACATAAAATTTAAAAATAATACTCTTAAAATTAATTAGCAAATAAACCAGTATTCATTTATAAATTAATTTACTTTCCTTTTAATAATATTTATAATATTTTCAAAAAAAGACATGTAAATCTAAAGAATGTTTAGTTTCTATCTATTATATAATGCCTTTTCATTATAAATTTACTGCAAAAATAGTGGAGGTGGATCAAAAAATTTTAAAAATATTTTTAACATATGCATTTCTCTTTATTTAATTATTTGACAGGTTTTTAAAATAGAATATACACTATTATCCCCCATACTTTTTGTTTTTATCATAGATCTAAATTTAATTTATCTTTCTATTTCAAATTTTGATAAGTCATGTTTTTTAGAAATTTAATTATTTTTACCTTATAATTTTATTTAATCATTCCTAAGTATCAATGTAACTAAAAAGAAACTATACATTTAAATATTTATCTAATTTCTATTGATATAGATTTGTTAAATTGTAATAATATGGGATAAAAATAAATATTCAAATAAACATCTATCAAATTATAACATTCAAAAGTCAATTTATTAATTCAACAAAACTAATTGTAATCCTAAAATTTGTTTACATTTGGTCAAATACTAAATTTGAAGTTTAAAGGAAATAATAAAATAATTTAAACTATCTTAAAAATAATTGAAACAATTCTAAAATAATATTAAATTTTATTATTTTCTTCAAATTTTAGCAAATAAACTTAATTTTGATCAGACAGGAGAAGATTTATCACAGATACTATTTATCTTTTAGCTCATATCAACTAAAAGTTATTTTATTGCTAAATAAAACATTTTAGAATCAATTTAAAAATTAAGCTTAAGAAATAAAATTAAATAGAAAAATGATTAATTTTTCTATTCAAACATTACCACGAATTTTAATTATAAAACAAACATAGTGTTAAGATATTTTTTTTAAAGCTAAGAAATATGATTCAAAAAGCAAAATATTATTTGAATAGTTAAATTTTTATATATTAATTATCATCATCTATAGGAAACTTGATACATTATTTCTTTATTTAATTTGTTTCATTAATAAACAGAAATTTGAACAAAATTTTGAAATTAATTTAGCTTAATAAAATCAATTTAAAATCATTAAAAAAATTGAATCTATTAAAAAAAATTTGAAAAATTTGACTAAAATCAGTACTTTTTATAAATTTAAATTTAATATCAAATCCTACATTAAAACTACTTTTATTAATTTATTGATTATTATTCATTTTTAAATAAATATCTTTACATATAAAGTATTATTGACTATTTTAATTGAAATTTATTTTTATAAAATTATTCATTTTGATTTTATTTTATCATATTTTTGTATGTTAAATTCATTTTAGAATGTTAAAAAAGCAAAATAATATTAAATTAAATCTATAAAATTTATACTTTTATTTATATAATAAGCTTAATTAAGTTAATAAAATAATTAAAAATATGTTTCTTCAAATTAAGTAAAAAAACAATTGTAAAAAGAATAAACTGAGTTTAGAAAAGATTTATCAAGTTAATTTGTGAACTATTTATAAATGGATTATTTTTAAAAAATATAAAATCAAGCTGATATAACTTTTACCACAAGTTTGGATGTAAGTATTTATTAGCTATTTTTATTTTATGATATCTTAAATAAATTTAATTAACAAACAAAGTTTTCTAAACCTGAACTGAGAACACTAGAAAATATTAATATTATTTTACTGTAAAATTAGATTTTTTTATTTATTTAAATTTTGTAAAAAAACTACTAAAACATAAAAGTAATAGTTTATTTTCAGAATTTGTAGATGATATAGAATTGTGTTGCATATCTTGCGATTTACAATATTGCAAAAATCTTAGAAATCTATGTATCGCTATAGAGTAATTCATACAAAATTTGAAATTTTTTTAATTAAAATATTGATACGTTATGCTTTTATATTTTGTGTTAAAGCTCTGAAGATGTTAGTCCATTAGGTATATCTATCTTATTTGCTACTTTAAAAAAATGCTTAAACATAAGAGTCTTACACTTGGACTTAAGGTAAACTATTGCTATAAATTATTAAAAAATAAGCATATATTCAATAATTTTCTTTGTTTTCTTTTCTAAAATTGTTAAAATAAAATATGTTAATGGAGGGGAGAGACAATTAAACTTAGTATTAAATAAAAAATATGATAATATCGTTAAAAGGACAGTTGACATTTTTATTGAAAGACCATAAAATAAATTTTACCTCTCCTCTAAATAAGAAAATATGCTTATTTAATAGCTTACTTATATAATAATAATATCTAATTTTTATAGCTATACTAAATTTGATGATGTTTGGGCATAACTTTTGTGTTAATTATTATTAAATATCAAGAAAATCTAGGACTTAAAGATTATTTTAAAGTTAATTATTTTATTTCTTATATTTATCAATTCAAAATATTCAAAATGAATTTAAAAGCTTTTTCATATCATCATTTGAAATATCAAAAAAATAAATAAAGAAAATTTTCTTTATTTAATTTTTATTAATAAAATTAGATGAGAATTTTTTATTTTTTGATTGAAAGTGGTGGTGTATTAAAAAATTTATTTTTGAAATTCTTTAAGTATTTAAATATTATTAATCTTAAAAAATAAATCAATTAAAATTTAAATAGTTCAATAAAAATAAGCCCTTAATGTGCTACCAATTTAACTTCATATATAGCTTAGCTTAATGACCTAAATACTTTAAAATTAAGTTTTCAGTAAGTAAATTCACATTATAAATAATTGATTAATTGTTTATATAAATAAAAGTTCTTTTATTTTAAATTTATTAATTTTAAAATTTATTAACAGCAGAAGTAGCTTCAATAGATTAACTGAAATAACGAAAATCTCTTAAATTTAGAACTTTTTTTAAGGTAATTTTATTTAATTAATGGTAACTTTTTTAATCGTTATTCTATATTATATACCATATTGTTGCTATTAAATTTTAATAGATCAAATGGGTTATGTAGTTAAGATATCTGTCACTTAAGTAACTCTCTTCTATAAACTAAAAATCTGCAGTACTTCGATATTGAATTAAGGTTTTTATTGAATTTATTTTTACCTTTGCGAAAATATTTTTTATAGAGCATTATAAATATATTTAAATTAATTTTTCTGTAAATTAATAGGAATTTATATTTTTTTATTTTCATATGTTAATATTTCTATAAAGAAATAATTAAATAGGTAATGAAGGGGCTCTAAGTTTATTCACAGCTTTATCTTAATTAAAAAACCTTAAATCATTAATAATAAATCTTCAGTAATTAAAATTTAAAATATTTTATTTACATTCTGATAATAATTGCAATTAATATAAATAACATGTAAAATAGTCCTAACAAAATTAGACATGGCTATTTTTTTAATTTGCTGAAAGAGTTTTCAAAGTTAACAAATTTTTTAATAGATCTAAGGGAAAACAGAGAGATATAATATAATACAAAATCTTAATTTGAAAGAAAAGCAAAAAAAATATTGAGAATTGTTAAGTTATCATATCATTTTGATATTTAATATGAATTATGATAATTAAATTAGAAAGAGTATTTATTTTTTAGTCGTTATATTTGTTAATTAAAAATAATTTAATAACAATAAATTATCTAAAAAATCTATTTAATTTTTAATAAAATAAATTGTATTAATTGTTCTTTTTAAAATAACACAAATTTGAAAATAAGTAATTTTTAAAAATTTTTAAAAAAAAAATTACAAAATTTGAAGAGTACAGTTGGTGCTGAGTTCACAATTGAAAAATCTATTATATTATATCCAAATTCGTTTTTATTAAAAATAAATAATTAATTAACAATTTTTATAATTAATTAAATTTCTTTTAAATTTTTTCTACCTAATCAAAAACAAAATAAATGATATAATAGAATAAATATTTTAATAAGCTAGAAGATGTAAGTATTTATTTTATAATTAATTACTCTTTAATTTTACTTTTACCATTAAAAAAGTTTTTAAACTCTTCTCTTTAAACTCATACTCATCTTCATATTGATCTCAAGTAAATTTATATTTTAAAAATTATTCTTATTTATTTTATCACTATTATCAATTTAAATTTTTTTTTAAGAATTATAATCAAATTTATATTTATGTTTTTTATCTAATTTTTAATTTTCAAACCTTACTTAAATTAATTAATTTTTTATCCTTAATCATATTTTTATTCATTTTTCTCGCTAACAAATGTTTTCATCTATATATAAAAAGTTCCAATTAAATTGGTGCAAGTGGTGTTTCACGCTTAGACTCTGCATTATCAAATTGCACTAATCTCTCAAATTTGACACTTAATTTAGGGTAACAGCAGCTTATTTGGATTGTATTAATATAAAAATGAATTAAAACTAAAACAAT
>JH720124.1:3919-69063 GCA_000231845.2 Tetrahymena malaccensis 436 | reverse complement strand
TTTTTACTTGATTGATTTACTTTTTTTTTGATTCTGATTATGCTTTTTTAATTAAAGTCATTTTTCATTTTCAACATTTGTTGATATAAATTATTTACTAATTTATTCTTTATTCATATTTTTTATTATTTTTCCTTCTAACTATCTAATATTTTCTTCAATATTTAAAAAGCTTCAATTAAATTGGTGCAAATGGTGCCTCAGGCTTAGGATCTGCATTAGCAAACTGCACTAATCTCTCAAATTTGACACTTGATTTAAGGTAAAAGCAGCTTATTTGTTTTGGATTATATTAATATAAAAATTAATTAAAATAAAAGCAATCTTTTTACTTGATTTACATAATATTAGGTTAAGACTATGATTTTGATTTTATATTTTTTTTTAAGATAAAGATCTTAAAAATATTTAAAAACTATTTTGCTTTTCAGAGTTTTAATTAAAATATTTTTTCTTTTTACTTTTATTTTATTCGTTAAAATTTATCTCTAATATCTAGTTATAACACAAATGAAATTAATGGATCAGACAAATTAAAGATATTGAGCAAGTATCTTAAAGCTAAAAGATTAGTTGTCAAAAAAATAAAATTATGATAAAGCTAAAGGGATAAAAATAGATAAATAAAATGGATAAATTTAAAAAAATTTTAATATAAAATAAATTGATTAATTTATCTTTATTTTTATATTTGTAAAACCAAAAATTAAACAAAGAATGTTAATAAATAAATTAATTGATATTTTAATAAAGTAATAATCCAATTTTTTAACAAGATATGAAATTCTTTGCGCAATATTTACTAGATTCAGATAATTAGTTATTTAGATTGGATATATAAAATAGTGGCAATACAAACGGATATTTTAAAAATATTTTCCTTTTTTTGATGATACTTTCTGTTAATTTTTAAAATTAAAGTTTTCGTATTATTTTAAATATTGAAAAATAATATCAACTGTATCTTATATACTAATGTTAGCAAAAAAAATATTTAATTGAATTATATATAAATAATACTTAAAAAAACTAATAATTTCAAATGTAGTATATCTTAAATTATTTTTATAAGTTAATTATTTATATTTCAAAACTATATTTTATTGATTAAACAATAAATTTGTTTTTTAATAGAAAATATATTTTTTAATGTGTATTACAATTTCTCTCAATATTCTATTTTAACATTGAAAAATACTAATAAAAAATGGGGAACTTATTTTGAAAGATTAAATATTTAATTATAATTATTTTTAATCCTGTTAGAGTTTATTTAATTCAGATTTCTTGCAAGTCATATGTTATTTAAGGAAGATAATTTAGAGAGTATTGATTAAAAACTTTCTCTAAAGCTATAAGAGATAAACATTCTTACTGAAGTTTTTTAATAAACATTTTTTAAGAATGAGATAAAAGAGTAATCAAGAATTAATTAGTTTCGTTAAAAATATATCCTTTCATTATTCTATGAATAAACATAGAAGCTATATTGAAATAATTTTAATGCCCATATAAATAATATAGAATTGTATCATTTATTTTTTCATAGCTAATAAGCAAGTCTTGGAGATGATAAGCGCATTTAAAGAAATAAATATTATAAAAATGAACTTTTATATTTTTTTTTCGTTACATGCTAAGTATTACTTTATGATATTCATAAATACTTTCACAATATTTGTTTTTACACATTAAACTATTACTATTTTCGTAGTGATTTGCCTCATTATGAAAACGGCTATCCTCAAAAATGATTACTAAATTTTTAACATACTTTAAATTAAGTCTACACAAGGGCTCATTAATAAGCTCAAAGCTCTCATTTTATTTAAAAAAAAAAACTTTTAGACTTTATTACTTTTATATTATTAAATACAAGAATAGAGCGAAATAAATTAAGTTCCAAATTATTATTAATACATTATTTGTAGCAAAAATGATTTATCTGGAACTTAAGAGACTTTTTAAATCGAGGGGTACCTCTCCTCTGACAGCAACCATAAAAATAATAAATCTAGCCATTTACGCTGTAAAATTAATAATTCTTAATATATAATGTTTGTATTTATTATTTTAATAAACATAACTATCAGCTATAATGCTCAAAACTATGTCAATATGAAAATAATATAATCTATCTTTTCTAAAATAGTAAATGATAAAAGCATACTAAATAGCAGTTATAAGTATGTTGTAGTAGATTAATTTTATTCCTATTTACGAATAGAACATACTAGTCAAACTCAAATGGAATGTAAATATTGCAGTGAAGTTTTTTAATACTTTTAAAAAATCTATTTTATTAATAGATATTGCAAAGCAAATGAAAACTATTGATAATAAATAGCTAATATAAGCTAAATATCTGTACTTCAATTCTATAGCTTAATTATCCAATAATTGCAATACAAAAAACTATGTGAATTGAATAGAATATTGAATTACACCTCTTATTAGTACCAATCTAGATTATAGAGCAATTTCAATTAATTTGTTGATTTTGTTAGTAAAAATAAAATAAACCCATCCAATATTTAAGAGATCTAATAGGATAAATGATTAAGAGTATTTATTCATTTAAAATAATCCAAAGATAATTAATACAAGTTTATCTAAGCAAAATACTACGAAATAAATGATAGCATATTAATTATCGCTGCTTTAGTGTAATTTTACACTAATTATTATGTTAAAAATATCTAAAAAATAAACTAATACTAATACAGATATTAGTTTTATTCTCTATTAATCATCAAGTGTATTCATTATTTTTATTTTATTTTTTCAACTCTTACTTATTTTTGATATTAAATGATTATTGTTTTTTCTCAAATCATAAAATTGATTTGATGAATTCAGAAGAAATAGAATGCATCTATATTTCAGTTAATAAAAGAATACCTCTTTATTAAAAATTTTAAATATTAAAATACACGCACAAGCAAACACTTAAATCAATAAAGTAATAGACAAAATCAAAATATAAAAGAGTTAAGTTTCTCTAAGTGTCTCTATCAACTTTACAAAATGTAATATTTATAAAAATAAACTAAATCTAACAATTTTAGCAATATAAATATAAATATTAATTATTTATACCTAAAACTTATCTTTTCCTCACATATTTAATAATTTAAAAAAAAAATTAAAATAATTTATGAATATAATTTTTAAAGATTTATTCAATTTATTTTTAAAAATTAAAATAGAAAAATAAATTATGCTTAAAAATTTATCAAAATAATTGAATTTTTATCTAAAAATTTTATGTGAGTATAAAATATTTTAAAAATTTTTTTGCATTTTATGTTTAAATTTAAGATAAAGAGTAACATGAAAATAAAAAATAAAAATTTAATAATTTTGAATACTAATTTTAATTAATGTATTCAAACAATAATTTTTAATCTTTTAAATATTATTAAAATAAAGTAAATTTGAAGATATCTCCATCACTTTATTTGAAGATTATTATTTCTTAATTTAATAAATAGGGAATATAAATATCTTATTTTCATTAGCATGGAAGGTTAGATTATAAAAAAAATTTATTAAATTTAAAAATAAAGCTCTTTACTTTTTAGAAGAAAAAGATATAGTCTTTAGGCTAAGATTATAAGAAATAGATTTTGATTGATACATTTGATAAATTTATCTATTTAGCTAAGTTAATGAAATTAGATCCTCAAAAATTTTAGTAAATTCAATTAAAGATATATTTAATTAAGACTATTTATATTATTTCAATATTAGTTAATATTGCTAATTACATAATAAAAAAGTAATAAATAAATTACCTAAATATGGGCATATAACATTTTACAACAAATCACAAAAATTTTAAAGCATCAATTCAATCCTATTAATTTTCTCAAGGTTAATCTAGCTGCAATCTATGTGCAATTGAAAACCAAACTTTTAAAGGATCAGATAATATTTTGATAGAATAAGTCTTACAATAACCTCAGAAAAATCTTATTACAAATTGGTCTCCATTAAAAGGCTCCTCAAAACTTGAAAATTTTAACTAAAAAATAGAAGGTTTTAATCTCTCAACAATGACCAAGCAAATTAGTAGTTTTTTTACAGAGCTTAAAGATGAATTTATAAAAAAAATAGATTTTTGTTACAAAAAGAATATCAATTAAATACTTGAGTTATCTGTTAGTAAAGATAGATTCTCAAAAATTACAAAAAAATATTATAAATTGAACAACAAAAGTTAATTTTAGTCAATTGCCAAAATAACTCCTTTTAAGAATAGCAAAAATAATACAAGTAGTATTTTTATCTCAAATATATCCAAAAAAAGAAAAAATCCCTAAAAAGCTAAAACTTCTACTTCGATAATGTGATTAATATCAATAATCAATAAACTTTCAAAACTTAAAAGGTATAAGAGAATCAACATTGTTTTGGTAGGTCACATCAATTTTATTACCAAAAAATTCAATTTTAGCAGCTAAAATAATTATGTTGATAGTGGCCACTTATTTACTTAAGGCATCAGTATATCTTAAAAATAATCAAATTAGTTTTAAAACAGTCCAATTTTTGTATTAAAGAAGTTTTAGAAAATTTAAAAATTAATCTGGATATTGTCAATCCAATATTTAATTCAAGTTTTGTTGAGAATATGTTTTAATAGAATAAATAGCCAATAAGATTATCCTAAATTACTATAGATAATTAGAAGAAATAAATGAGTTATAAGGACATCTTATTCATCTGTAAGATGAAAATTTTAGAAAACAAATTTAATCATCAAACATAATATAAAGATGCTAATTAAAGTATTTTAAAACAAAAATGATTTCATATGAGATAACGGTAAAACATTATTGAAAGATACTCTAGTTGATATTTATTCTCTCCTTAATAAATTAGAAAATTAATACATTTTTTACTACTAAAAAGGGTTTATTCTCTTAAAAAAATATCTGATAAGATCACATTAGTTTAGTTCAATCATAAAAAAAGTATGATAAATTTGTATCATATTTTCCATTTTGAGTATTAAACAAAAGAAATAATAAATTCATATTTTGAAAGGCTTTGAAAATTTACTAAAACTAAAAATAATTTCATAAGATAGAGTATTTAAATTGTAAAAAATATTGACTCCACCAAAATATTATTTAAAAATCTGCAATTTTTCTCAGACTAATATGTTAGTAATACCACAAACTATATTTCAAGTTAAATTTTGGATTAATCCTTTAAATATACTTTTAGAATCAAATTAAAAGCAAATGATGAAAAATATAAAATTTTTTTAGATTTGGTTTGATGTAAAAATCTAAATCAGATTTTTAAGATACATACCAACAAAGGTTTTAATAATAATTAATTTGAGCATGATAAAAACAACGGAATTGATAGATACATCAAAGGAGATAGATAATTAGATAAAAAATTTAAATGAATTATGACTGAAATGCATATATAGATAGCTTTGAGATAAGATCTTTTAGATTTTAGATTATACTAATTATCAAAATAAAATAGTTAAATGACATATTTTAAATGAATTTAGCTAACTTGAATTATCTCTGTAAAAATTTTTTCTTAAAAAAGATGATATGAAATACATTATGAACAGTCTTTCCAAGTAGAGAATTTTGAAAAGTGATCAAGGTTTAATAGTATTAAATTGAAAAAACTTAAATACAACAAAACTCAAAATTAAAAAAATAATTTTTTGTTAGTAAATTTAACATTTTAAGCACACAAAACATAAAACTAGTAAATTTTAGTCAAAATAAAATAAATAAAATAGTTAAACACTTTATCTATCAAATACATTTCAGGTGTTTTGTATTTCCTTTTGTAAAGTAATTTTGTCATATTAAAACTAAATTTAATTGTCTTAAAATACTTTATTGGTTGGTTAGCTAATAATTTACCAAATAAAAGACAAATTTATTTTTAATTAAAAAAAATTGATATTTTTATATCGTTAAGATTCAAGAAATATTGTTTTTAGAGATAATCAAAGTTTTCTTTAATTAATAATTGCAATTAATAAATAATCAAAACCATCAATAATAAATAAGTAGAATATTTAATAAAAATGGATTAAATAAATAATAAAGTGAACCAAACTTGCAGTAAGCATTCAAATAACTAAATTACCTTTGTGAAGGTTAATCAAGTAAGTGACGAAAGAGGTTCTTAAATATTTTATTGTATAGATTGCGTAAATGAAGACTTAACTTTTCAAGGAATTGATCATATTTTGATCCCATAGGTTATTTAATAATCTGAAAAAAATATCATTTAAAAATGGCCTCCAGTGAATGATTATTCAATATTAGACAAACTAAGCAAATAAATATCAAATGAGAACTCTTAATTTTCAACTATCCAATAAATTAATAATTTTTTTACAGAGTTAAAAGATGAAATTATTAAGAAAATTGATTTTTGCCAAAAGAAAATGATCAAATATGCACTTGATCTACCTTTGGGAAAAGAGTAAATCCTAAGTAAGTATAAGGAGATTTCATAAATTGATAATTTAAAATAAATACTTTGTGACTCTTTAGATTAGTTTGAAAGTTAAGAAATCAAATGTAGAGCATTTTTATCTGAAGTCTAATCCAAAAAAGATGAGAATACTTAACAGCTCCAAAATTTACTTGAATAGTGTGAAAAAAAAAATAAATTAATTAACTTTGAAAACTCTAAGATTATTAGATCATCAATCTATAATTTGATAGATTCAATCAATTTTTTCCCACATGATTTCAATTAAATTAATTAAAACAATGACTATCTTATTGATAATTAAAGATTGAATAACACTTAAAAAATTATGGAATTAGTTTCAAATAAATCTAATTTTTGTACTTAAGAGTTTTTAGAATAATTGAAATTAAATCTAGAAAAGGTTGAGGCAGTCTTTAATTCAATCTCTTTTGAGAATATGTTTTAGCAAAATAAATAACCAATTAAATTTTCAGAATTAAATGATGAAAAATTTGAAGAAGTAAATGAATATATAGAGCATTTGTTAAAGCTATAAAATGACTAAATTTATAATTAGCAAATCTAATCTTCAGAGATGCTAAATAAAATATTTGAAGTGCTTGATAGCAAAATAAATTTGATAACTTCAGATACCAAAAAATTATTTAAAGATATTTTTGTACAAATATACCCTCTTTTGAAAGAATGCTGTGTCCAAGATATTTTTAACACATAAAAAGATTTTGAATTAATTAAAAATATAAGTGATGAAATGCTATAGGATTTTATAATACTTTTAAAGAAGAAATAGTAGATAGAAATTTAGGATAATCAATATCAAAGTTTTACAAAAACATTCAAAGAATAATAAAAAAACATATTTTCATAATTTAATAAAAGTGAATTAGATAGAGTTCTTTAAAATTTTCCTTTATTTGATATAATAAAATTAAACTAAACAGATATTTTAAAAAACTTTGAAATGGTCAAATCAAATTATAATGATGGAAATTAAAGAATTCAAATTATAAAAAACATAAACTCAACTTGCGAAATTTTTATAAAAGAATAAAATTAAAATGGGCAAAATTTTTAAAGATTTGCAAATTGCATTTCTAATAAAATATTAGAAAAAGATAAAAAATATATCTTTAGAATTCAGCTAGAAGTTATTGACCAAGATGAACATTAATTTTGTATTGGCTTATTGTAAAAATCAAAATCAGATTCAAATACTAGATATGATTAATAACTTTCATGCTGTATTTAAAAAAAAAATGGTTAATTTGAACATATTTCTGGAGGTGGAATAGATAAGTATACAAAAGGAGATAAATTAGTTTATTAAGATAGCTTCAAAATGATGCTAGAACTGCGAGTATGGTTAGGAGGTTAGGTATTACACATTTTAGACTATCCTAAATATAATTATTAATTAGAACTAAAAGATGAGTATAAAAACAAATTGATTAAAATTAATGATCTTTGTTTATATTTGTATTTATGCAAAGAAAACAGAAAGTATATTATTTAAGAGGCACTATTAGTAGATGAATTTGATTTTTGATCTAAGTAATTATCTAAAACAAAACAACATTTATTATTAAATAGACAGTAAATAAAAATGATTTCTCATAAAAAAATGTTCTTTTTTAATTTACTTGATTTTATAATTTTTTATATTTAATGTAAATTCTTTTTGAAAAATATTTAATTTTATCTTCTCTTTAATTTAAATTAAAAAATATCTAGCAAATATTTAATAAAAAATTTGTTTTTAAAGATTTTTAAAAGTAAAGTTTTCCTATTATATTAAATATTAAAAAATAATATCAACTAAAAATACATTGTATCTTATATTCTTTTGTTAGCAAAAAAAATATTTAATTGAATTATATATAAATAATAATTAAAAAAACTAATAATTTCAAATTTAGTATATCTTAAATTATTTTTATAAGTTAATTAGTTACATTTCAAAACTATTTTTTATTGATTAACCAATAAATTTGTTTTTTAATAAAAAATATATTTTTTAGTATGTATTACAATTTCTCTCAATATTCTATTTTAAGTTTGAAAAATACCAATAAAAAATAGGGAACGTATTTAGAAAGATTAATATTTACTAATAATTATTTTTAATCTTGTTAGAGTTTATTTAATTCAGATTTCTTGCAGGTCATATGCTATTTGAGGAAGATAATTTAAAGAGTATTGATTAAAAACCTTCTCTAAAGCTATAAGAGATAAGCATTCTTACTGAAGTTTTTTAATTAACATTTTTTAAGAATGAGATAAAAGCGTAATCAGTAATTAATTAGTTTCGTTAAAAATATATCCTTTCATTATTCTATGAATAAACATAGAAGCTATATTGAAATATTTTTAATGCCCATATAAATAGTATAGAATTGTTACATTTATTTTTTCGTAGCTAAGAAGCAAGTCTTGGAGATGATAAGCACATTTGAAGAAATAAATATTATAAAAATGAACTTTTATATTTTTTTTCTGTTACATGCTAAGTATCACTTTATGATATT
Organism: Tetrahymena malaccensis 436; assembly: GCA_000231845.2. Classification (NCBI taxonomy): domain Eukaryota; phylum Ciliophora; class Oligohymenophorea; order Hymenostomatida; family Tetrahymenidae; genus Tetrahymena; species Tetrahymena malaccensis. Next base: position 60,046 of record JH720124.1, on the reverse strand, counting down.
CATAATTACTTTCACAATATTTGTTTTTACACATTAAACTATTACTATTTTGGTAGTGATTCGCCTCATTATGAAAACGGCTATCCTTAAAAATGATTACTAAATTTTTAACATACTTTAAATTAAGCCTACACAAGGGCTCATTAATACGCTCAAAGCTTTCATTTTATTTTAAAAAAACAATTTTTAGGCTTTATTACTTTTATATTATTTAATACAAGAATAGAGCAAAGTAAATTAAGTTCCAAATTATTATTAATACATTATTGATAATAAAAATGACTTATCTGGAGTTTAAGAGAGTATTTAAATAGAATGATACCTCTCCTCTGATAGCAACCATAAAAATAATAAATCTAGCCATTTACGCTGTAAAATTAATAATTCTTAATACATAATGCTTGTATTTATAATTTTAATAAACATAACTATCAGCTACAATGCTCAAAACTATGTCGATATGAAAATAATATAATCTATCTTTTCTAAAATAGTAAATGATAAAAGCATATTAAATAGCAGTTATAAGTATGTTGTAGTAGATTAATTTTATTCCTATTTACAAATAGAACATACTAGTCAAACTCAAATGGAATGTAAATATTGCAGTGAAGTTTTTTAATACTTTTAAAAAATCTATTTTATTCATATAAATAGATATTGCGAAGCAAATGAAAACTATTGATAATAAATAGCTAAAATAAGCTAAATATCTGTACTTCAATTCTATAGCTTAATTATCCAATAATTTCAATACAAAAAATTATGCGAATTGAATAGAATATTGAATTACACCTCTTGTTAGTACCAATCTAGATTATAGAGCGATTTCAATTAATTTGTTGAATTTGTTAGTAAAAATAAAATAAACCCATCCAATATTTAAGAGATCTAATAGGATAAACGATTAAGAGTATTTATTCCTTTAAAACAATCCAAAGACAATTAATACAAGTTTATCTAAGCAAAATACTACGAAATAAATGGTAGCATATTAATTATCGCTGATTTAGTACAATTTTACACTAATTATTATGTTCAAAATATCTAGAAAATAAACTAATGCCAATACAGATATTACTTTTATTCTCTATTAATCATTAAGTGTATTCATTTATTTAAATATAGCTATTTTATTTTTTCAACTCTTACTTATTTTGATATTAAATGATTATTGTTTTTTCTCAAATCATAAATTGATTTGATGAATTCAGAAGAAATAGCAATACATCTATATCTCAGTTAGCAAAAGAGCACCTCTTAATTAATTAATTGAAGTATTAAAATTGACTCACAAACAAACACGTAAATCAATAAAGTAATAGACAAAATCAAAATTAAAATATAAAAGAGTTAGGTTTCTCAAAGTGTCTCTATCAACTTTACAAAATGTAATATTTATAAAAATAATCTAAATCTAATAATATTTTCCATATAAATAGAAATATTAATTATTTATACCAAAAACTTATTTTTATCATATATTTTTAATATTTAAAAATAAATTAAAATAATTTATGAATTTAATTTTAAAGATTTATTCAATTTATTTTTAAAAATTAAAATAGAAAAATAAATTATGCATAAAAATTAATTATAATAATTGAATTTTTATCTAAAAATTGTTTGTGAATATAAAATATTTTAAAAATTTTTTTAGTATTTTATGTTTAAATTTAAGATGAAAAGCAACATGAAAATAAAAAATTTAATTTAATATTTTAAAATACTAATTTTAATTAATCTATTGCAAATTAAATCGATTCAAACAAGAATTTTTCACTTTTAAAATACTATTAAAATAAAGTGGCAATATTCATCACTTTTTTGAAGATTTATATTTCTTAATTGAATAAATAGGAAATACAAAAATTTTATTTTCATTAACATGGAAGGCTTAATTATGTGAAAAAATTTATTAAATTTGATAATAAAGCTCTTTGTTTTTCAGAAAAAAAATATAGCTGTTAGGATAAGATAAAAAGAAATGGCTTTTGATTTATACATTTGATTTATTTATTTAACTAAGCAAATGAAATTAGATCCGCCAAAACATTAATAAACTCAATTAAAGATATAATTAATTAAGTCTATTTATATTATTTCAATATTAGTTTAAATTACTTGTTAAATATTCAAAAAGGAAGAAAGAAATTACCTAATTAAATATGGAAATATAAAATTTTACTAAAAATCACAATTGTTTAAAGTATCTATTTAATCCTATTAATTTTCTCGAGGTTAATCTAACTGCTAATTAGCAGATTTCTTAAATTTCTTACAGCAATATATTTGCAATTGAAGGCTAAACTTTTCAAGAGCAGATTATATTTTGAAAGAATAAGTCTAACAATACTTCAAAAGATCTTATTACAAATTTGCCTCCTATCAATGACTATTCAAAACTTGAAAATTTAAACTAAAAAATAGAAAATTTTAATGTCTCAACAGTCACTAAGCAAATAAGTAGTTTTTTTACAGAGCTGAAAGCTGAATTTATTTAAAAAATTGATTTTCATTATAAAAAGAGTATAAATTAAAACCTTGAGTTACCTGCTGGTAAAGAATAGATTCTCAAAAAGTACAAAAAAACATTATAAATTAAATAAATTAGGTTAATATTAGTAAATGGCTAAAATAATTCGTTTTAAGAATAGGAAAAATATTACAAGTCATTTTTATCTTAAATAGCATTAAAAAAAGAAAAATCAATAAAAACTAAAACTTCTACTTCGAGAATGCCATTAATATCTATAATCAATAAACTTTGAAAATGAAAAACTATAAGAGAATCAATATTTCTTTGGTTGGTCAGATCAATTTTATTTCCAAACAGTCAAATTTTAGCAGCTAAAATAATAATTTTGATAGTTACTACTTACTTACTTAAGGCATAAGTAAATCTTAAAAAATAATGGAATAAGTTTCAAATCAATCAATCCAACTTTTGTATTAAAGAAATTTCATAAAATTTAAAAATTAATTTGGATATTGTCAATCCAATATTTAATTCAAAGTTTGTTGAGAATATGTTTAATGAATAAATAACCAATAAGATTTTCCTAAATTACTAAAGGTATGTAGAAGAAATAAATGAGTTCAAAGAACATCTTAATAATCTGTAAGATGAAAATTTTAGAAAACAAATTTAATTATCAGCATTATTGAAAGATACTCTAGTTGATATTTATTCTCTCCTCAAAAAATTAGAATATTAATAAATTTTTTACTATTAAGAAGTATTTGATTCTCTTAAAAATATATCTAATAAGATAAATTAGTTTAGTTCAATAGTAGAAGTATAATAAATGTCTATCATATTTTCCATTTTGAATATTAAACAAAAGAAATAATAAATTTATATTTTCAAAGGTTTTGAAAATTTATTTAAACTTAAAATACAATGATGAGGAATAATAGATTTAAATTTTAAAAAAATTGACTCCACCATAAAATTTTTACAAACCAGCAACAAAACTAGGGCTAATATGTAAATAATACCACAAACTATATTTCAAGATAAATGTTTGATTAATCCTTTAAATATATTTTTAGAATAAAATTAAATGCAAATTATGAAAAATCATATAATTTTTTGGATTTGGTTTGATTTAAAAATCTAAATCAGATTTGTAACATGGATACAAAGAAAGGCTTTCTTTTTATATAGAATTTCATTATAATTAGTTTGAGCATCATAAGTAGATACATCAAAGGAGATAAATTATTATTTTAAGAATTCAAATAAATGATGACTGAAATGCATGTATGGCTTTAAGGTAAGATCTTTTAAATTTTAGATTATCTTAATTATTGAGATTAAATAGGATTAAATGACATCTTTTAAATGAATTTGGTCAACATAAATGATTTCTGTTAATATTTCTATCTTTGTAAAGATAATATGAAACAAGTTATCGAAAAGTCTTTCCAAGTAGAAGATTTTAAAAAGTGATCAAGGTTTAAATGTATTAAATAGAACAAAATTTAAATTGAACTAAGCTATAGAGATTTTAAAAAAATTTATTTGTTAGTAAATTTATTATTTTTAGCACATAAAATACAAAATGAGTAAATTTTAGTCAAAATAAAATTTTGAATTTTTTATTTTAAAGTAATTATATTATTATTAAAGATACTTTATTGGTCAGCTTATCCTATTCAAGATAAATTTATTTTGAATTAAAAATAAATAATATATATTTTTATATCATTAAGATTCACAAAATACTTTTTTTAGGATATTATCAAAGAATTATTTTTCTTTAATTAATAATTGCAATTAATAGATTACCAAAACCTTTAATAATAAATAAGTAGACTAGCTAATAAAAATGGATTAAACAAATAATAAAGTGAACCAAACTTGCATTAAGCATTCCAATAACTAAATTACCTTTGTGAAGGTTAATCAAGTAAGAGATTAAAGAGGTTCTTCAATATTTTATTGCATAGATTGCGTAAATGAAGACTTAGCTTTTAAAGGAATTGATCATATTTTGATCCCATAAATTATTTAATAATCTGAAAAAAATATCATTTAAAAATGGCCTCCAGTGAATGATTATTCAATATTAGACAAACTAAGCTAATAAATATCAAATGATAACTCTTAATTTTCAACTATCCAATAAATTAATAATTTCTTTACTGAGTTAAAAGATGAAATTATTAAGAAAATAGATTTCTGCCAAAAGAAAATGATCAATTAGGCACTTGATCTACCTTTGGGAAAACAGTAAATCCTAAGTAAGTATAAGGAGATTTCACAAATTGATAATTTAAAATAAATACTTTGTGACTCTTTAGATTAGTTTGAAAGTTAAGAAAACAAATGTAGAGAATTTTTATCTGAAATTGAATCCAAAAAAGAATAGAATACTCAACAGCTTCAAAATTTACTTGAGTAGTGTGAAAGAAAAAATCAATTAATTAACTTTGAAAACTCAAAGACTATTAGATCATCAATCTATAGTTTGATAGATTCAATCAATTTTTTCCCACATGATTTCAATTAAATTAATTAAAGCAACAACTATCTTATTAATAATTAAAGATTGAATAACACTTAAAAAATTATGGAATTAGTTTCAAATAAATCTAATTTTTGTACTTAAGAGTTTTTAGAATAATTGAAAGTAAATCTAGAAAAGGTTGAGGCAGTTTTTAATACAATACCTTTTGAGAATATGTTTTAAGAAAATAAATAACCAATTAAATTTGCAAAATTAAATAATGAAAAATTTGAAGAAGTAAATGAATATATTGAGCATTTATTAAAGCTATAAAATGACTAAATATATAACTAATAAATTTAATCTTCAGAAATGATAAATAAAATATTTGAAGTGTTTGATAGTAAAATAAATTTCTTAAGTTAAGATACCAAAAAATTATTTGAAGATATTTTTGTAAAAATATGGCCTCTTTTGAAAGGATGTTGTGTCCAAGATATTTTTAACAGATAAGAAGATTTTGAATTAGTTAAAAATATCACTGATGAAATGCTATAGGATTTTATCATACTTTTAAAGAAGAAATAGTAGATAGAAAACTAGGATAATCAATATCAAAGTTTTACAAAAATATTCAAAGAATAACAAGAAAACATATTTTCATTATTTGAAAAAAGCGAATTAGATAGAGTTCTCTAGAATTTTCCTGTATTTGATATAATAAAAAAACTAAATTAAACAGATATTTTAAAAAATTTTGAAATGGTGAAATCAAATTATCATGATGGAAATAAAAGAATTTAAATTGTAAAAAATGTAAACTCAACTTGTGAAATATTTATAAATGAATTAAATTATTCTGGAAAGTATAAAGAAGACTATACAAATTGCATTTCTAGTAATATATTAGAAAAAGATAAAAAATATATATTTAGAATTCAGTTAGAAGTTATCAATCAAAATGATCATTACTTTTATATTGGATTGATGTAAAAATCAAAATCAGACACAAATGCAGGATTTTAATAAAACCTTTCGTGTAAAATTAAAAAATCAAATGGGTAATTTGAACATGAAACTGAAAGTAGAATAGATAAGTATATAAAAGGAGATAAATTAGTTTATTAAGATAATTTAAAAATGATGCTAGAACTGCGAGTATGGTTAGGAGGTTAAGTATTATAAATTTTAGACTATCCTAAATATGACTATTAATTAGAGCTAAAAGACGAATATAAAAATAAATTGATTGAATTTGATGATCTTTGTTTATATTTGTATTTATGCATTGAAAACAGAAAGTATATTATTTAAGAGGCCTTATTAGTAGATGAGTTTGATTTTTGATCTAAATAATTATCTAAAACAAAACAACATTTATTATTAAATAGACAGTAAATAAAAATGATTTTTCATCGTAAAATTTTTTTTTGAATATAAAATTTTATTGGTATAATTTTAAAAATAATAATATTATTGTATTTTGAACTTATAAAATATTTGTCGTTTATGATTTATTTTATTTTAAAAAAAGATTCTATATTTTCTAACATAAAAATAATAAATTGAAATATAAATATTATATATACAGTAAGTACTTCAATTCATATAAATTTTAATTTGTAGATTATTTAAATTCCTTACAAAACTAAAAAATTTATAAAAAATTATATTATTTTTGGTAAAAACTAGATAAGAAAAAATATGGTGAAGTGTGTTATAATCATAATTATATAGGATTTTTCTTAATTATTTAAAATTTGTTGATGCTATTTATTACTTAACAATTTATTTTTTGCTTTCCAATACTGGTTTAATTCTTTCATTCGATTAATTAATTAGCTAAAAAAATAATTTACATTTACTTTATATATTTTTGCAAATAATTAATATGGACTAAACTAACTGTAGTTAAAATCAAAGTTGTAGTAAGCATCCAAATAATCTAGTAACTTTTATCAAGGTTTCTTAAGTGGATAATCACACTCGCTCTTCAATATTTTATTGTATTGATTGTGTAAATGAGGATCTAACTTTTAAAGGAATAGATCATGTTTTGATCTAATAGATTATTTAATAATCTCAAAACAATATAGTTTAAAAGTGGCCTCCAGTGAACGACTACTCAATATTAGAAAATCTAAGTAAAGAAATAACGAATGGTGACTCTTCAACTTCAACTATTTAACAAATAAGTAACTTTTTCAAAGAGCTAAAAGAAGAAATTATCAAAAAAATAGATTTTTGTGAAAAGAAAATGATCAATCAGGCACTTGATCTCCCTTTTGGTAAAGAATAAATCTTAAATAAGTATAAAGAAATTTCCCAAATAGAAGTTTTTAAACAAATACTTATAAATGCGTAAAGTGATTGTTTTGGTAAGTAGGAAAATTAATGTAGGGCATTTTTAACTGAAGTAGAATCAAAAAAAGAAAGTAATTCTCAATAATTATAAACTCTTCTTGATTAATGCTTAAGAAAAAAACAATTAATTGACTTCTAAAATTCAAAAACTATTAGATAATCAATATATTCCTTAATTGATTAAATTAATTTCTTTCCTCATGATTTTAATAGTTCTATCTAAAATGTTAACAACTATGTTAATTTTTAAAATCAAACAAACTGTGATAAGATAATGCAATTAGTTTCTAACAAATCTAATTTCTGCACATAATAATTTTTGGAATCATTAAAATTAGCTCTTTAAAAAGTTGAACCAATTTTTAATACAATATCATTTGATAATATTTTTTAGTAAGATATGTAGCCGATTAGATTTGAAGATATTAGCTAAGAAAAATTGTAAGAGATAAATGAATACACTGAGCATTTAATTAAGTTATAAGATGACACTTTTAGCTAATAAATTTAATCATCACAGAGAATGAAAAAGATATAATAAATATTTGAAAATAAAGCAAACTTCATTACTAGCGAAATGAAGACATGCATGAATGAAGCTTTGCTTAAAATATACCCTTTTCTTAAGCCTATAGATTCTATTGAGGTATTCAGCTAGGAAGATAGTTTTAATACTCTTTAAAATTAGTCAGACGAAGTAATTTCTACTTTTATTTAGATTTTAAAATAGAAATAAAAATTAGAAGCAGAAGGTATTTAAAATATAAGTATGACTCAGAAAATAATTAAGTAGGCTGAAAAAATATTAATCTAGTTTGAAAAAAAAGAATTAGATAAAGTTTTTAATAATTTACCTGTATTTGATATATTAAAAAGTAGTCAAATAGATATTTTATAAAACTTTGAAATGTAGAAAGCAATCTACAGGGATGGAAATCAGCGTATTCAAATTATAAAAAACTTAGACTCAACTTGTGAAATATTTATAAATTAATAACAATATCATGGTAAATGTAAAAATGATGTAACCAATTGTATTTCAAAAAATATATTAGAAAAAGACAAGAAATATATTTTTAGAATAGAATTCGAAGTGAGTAATGAAAGTGACCATTATTTTTACGTTGGCTTAATGCAAAAAAGCAAATTAGATTTAAAAGCAGGATATGAACAAAAACTTACATTCTAAATTTAATATTCGAACTAATAATTTTTACATTTTTAAGGTGACGGAATAGATAAATATATTAAAGGGAGTAAATTAGTGAGCCAAGATAAGTAAAAAACTGTCATAGAAATGAGAGTATGGTTAGGAGGTTAAGTTTTATAAGTTCTAGATTACCCTAATTACTAAAACTAAATTGAATTGAGAGATGAATACAAAAAAAACTTGATAGAACTAGAAGATCTTTGTTTATATTTCTACTTATGCAGAGAAGACAGAAAATACAAGATAAAAGAAGCTTTTGAGACAAAAGAATTCATTTTATGTTGAAAAATTGTTTTATTTGTAAAAAAGCTAAATTATAAATTTATTTTATATAAATAAAACGATTGTCTTATTTATTTTTAACAATTGTATTGAATTTAAAATTTCTAATATAAAAAATATATTTTTGAAATAGAGCATCATAATAAAATTATTAATTTAATTGTTGAATTAAATATTTGATAATAGAGAACGTTTTTTATTAATTATTTTCTAGTTTTATTTAAAATATCCTTATTCAGATGATAAATAGATAGCTGTAGTCAAATTTATTTGTGTTTTCTCTTTTATTTACATCTCATCTGAGTTTTTATAAGAATGTGAATAAATTTAATTTATATTCAATAAATTTAATAAATTTATTTAGGATATCTAATTTTAGATGAGCTTTTGATTTGAAATTTACATTTTTTATTTTTAAACATAAATATACCAATTGTAATTTCTTTCTTTTGAAATGCTAGGTTAAAATAGCAAATAGATTTAAAAAATCTTTATAAGACACTTTATTGTTCAAAAAATTAGCCACCCTATAGGTCTTAGTTAATAAGCATTTACAGTATCTGATTTTTATCAGATTTTTTTAAAAAAGTATTAATTGATGAAAATTAATTAGCTGATTTTATCAAGATTGTTTTAAAAAATTAATTTTAAAATGATAAAATTTTTATAATCATTTTATTTTGAATTCAAATCAATGAAAAATTTCTGATAATTTTAATCATAAAATACAAATTTACAAAAAAATAAAATAATATGTATTTATAGATGCAATTATAAATTTTTAGGATAAACATGATCATATTTAGAAATTAAATAATATCTTTAAAAATAAATAGATCAGCATCAATCAATATTTTATACTAATACTTAATTATTTAATATTATTACAATCTTTTAAACTAGTTGCAATTTCCTCTGCTACTTTTCTATTTATACTGTTATGACTAAAAATATAATTTTAAAATAAATTTAGATAATTAAATTATTTTTTAACTAAATCAATCAATTACTTAAAGCTGAGATTTAAATATTTTAAATTATATTGCTGTAATAGCTTATTAGTAAGATATATGAGGGCAGCTTCTTTAAATAGAGTTTAACTAATTAAAAGTTTTTTAATAAATATTCATTTAGTTAAAGCAAACTTACTTTAATTCTAAACTAAAATTAATTATACTATTATTTTCTTTAAAAATATCCCCAAATAATTAAGCACCTTCAGGATCAAATATGTTTTGACTAAAATTATTTTAAATTTTAGAATTAAACAAAAAAGAATTAAGTAAATTAATTGAAAAAAAATAGTTATTTAGTTAACAACAGAATTAAATTACTTTAAGCTTAAATGTAAAAGAGTAATATTTTTTTTATTACTTAGAGATTCTGTTAAATAAAAAACGCCTCTATTTGAAATATTACATTAACTATTGTTAATTATTTAAGGAATATTTCTTCAGTAAGATATACAAATATATTTTATTAATTTACTTTAAACTCAGTTTTAGTTCAGTTATATACAAATTTTATTCTATTATACTAACAATATGTTTGATTGCAGTTTATGAGAGCTTGTTTTCACTAATAATTAAATTTAAAATATTGACAGTAAAAAAAATAACTCATGTTAAATATTGGATAAATTTGAAGAATAAAAAATTACTCTAAGTTGAGATTTAATTTCTAAATATTTCTATATTTTATCAAAGCTTTTGATATTTATCCTACTCCAGCTTCATCAATTTTATTTTTACTAAAAAATAAAATTTTCAATGTTAAAAATAAAACTAAGTGAAGTGAGGAAATATTCAAATGATTAATTACCCAAGGTTTAAATCAAATGATACAATATTTTATAAATTTTCAAAAAAGATATCAAAGTCTTTAACTCCTTAAGCAACTATTAAATTTTAACTTAAAAAAAATATGTTTATAGAAAAGCATTTTAAATTAAGAAAGTTGAATATAAAGTCATTATTAACAAAAAAATATTAAAATAAAATACTTTAAATTTAAAGTTAAGTGATCTAATTCTTAATAATCTCTTAAAGAGTTCAAAATACTCATAAATCCTTTAGATTCAATATTAAGTTAGCTTTTTAATAATTTTAAAAGTAAAATAGGTCAAATTATTTTTGAAATTAGCAATCAAAGAGTTAATTTTTAATGATATTTATTACCATAAACCAAGATCTAACTTTTATATTTTACTTAATTTTCTTAAAGCCGTTTATAAACTCAAAATAATTTAATTACTGAGTTCATTTTAATAACTTAAAATGCTGTTTATTTGATAATTAATTTAAAAAATAAATTTTTTAAATTTATATAATTTATATCTAAATTCAAAATTACTTGTTTAAGTTTAAAATTAGCTAAGTAGTACTTAAACACATCATTAAGCCATTTAATATTTTCTAAACTCCCTCTGCACCTATTTGATTATAACTAAAACAATTTTACTATATTTACTTTTATTGTTTTTTTAAATATTTATAAATATATGTTATTTAAACTATCAAAACAGTTTAAGAATTATGGGAAAAATTTTTCAAAAAATTTTATATTCTAAATATTTAGTGAAATTGGAAAAAATATTAAGTTAAAAAATTAAAATATAAAAATAAGTTTATTTATTTTTTAAGTAATTCCTTAATAATCAAAAAATTATTCAATGGTTTAAATTTAAATAATAAATTAGAGGTTAAAACAAAAAATGTATATTCATTTTATTTAGTAAATTCTAATAAACAAATAATGAATTTAAAATAATTGAAAAAAATACCTTAAATCAATTTGAAATCTTTAAACATTTTAACATTTTTCTAAGGCAATTGCAATACCCTAGGCTCCTTCGACAGTAATCTTATTCAATCTATTAAATATATAGTTAAATAACTCTGATAAAATCTAATAAATTTACTTTAAATTAAGATTTAATTCGCAAAGTTTTTCACAGTATTCTAAAGCTTTTGAAATCGACTTAGCTCCTTCATTACATAGGCAATTTTCACTAAAATATATTTTATAATTTAAATAAGGTTTTCATTCAAAAAATAAAAGCAGAAGATATTTAATCTAAAACATTGAAAAAAATTTTACTTTAAACCAAGGCTTAGATTCTCTAAATTTTTTAAATCTATTAAGGCTTATCCAATATAATTAGCTCCTTAACTACCAATAGAATTTTGACTAGCAATTCAATCATATATTTTATAAAATGATAATTAATTAATTTTTAAAAATAATTAAAAAGTAAAGATAATCTATATTTAAAAAAGAATTAATAAATGGATTTTCATTAATTACTCTAAATTAATATTTAAAAGAGAAATTTTTTAGCACTTTTGTAAAGCTCTTGTTATTTTTATGGTTCCTTCAGCATCAATTTGATTTTAACTAATAAAATTAATTAAATATTTTTTATTGATTTTAAAATAAAATTAGAGCAATTGTTACTTTAATTTCAGAATTAATTATTATAAATTTAGGTGTTCAGTAAGAGTATTTGAAATACTTTCAGCTACTAATTTACTAATATTGTCATCAATATCTTTTGAAATATAATTAGCTATTTGATATTTATAAAAATATCTTTGAGGTTTTTGATTAAAACTTAGACTTAAATGAGTGAGTTTAGGATATTTTTTTAGCATTTCTATTATTTTTAAAGCTCCTTTATCAAATGGCTTTGTCATTTCACTAATAAAATAAATTTTAATATTTTATTTTTTTGAAAATAAAAATAAATATTTCAAAATATTACTTAATTTCAATATTTAAATAATTAATATCTCTATACTTGGTTAAAACCTCAGCAACTAATAAATTGTATTATTCAAAAAAATAGGCCATCCTAAATTAAAATTAAAAAAAGATTTATCAAAAAAATAAAAAAAATAAGATAGTTTTACTGTAGATCTAAATATAATTCAGTTAAAGCTTTTCCCTTAACAAAAATTTAATTTATAAACTAATATTCAAGCTCATCATTAGAAGTTGTACTTTTAATATTATATTTTGTTAATAAAATAATTAATCATAATTTTCAAACCAAATAACAGCTAATTTAAGGTCAAAAGGAAGAATTAAATTTAATTACTTTAAACCAAGGTAGTAATCTGAAAGATCTTCATATTCACCTTCAGAATAATCTTAATATAGCCTAGTTAAATTATTAAGTTTTTAAAAACTTAATTTAAAACAAAAATGCAAGAATATGAAAATTACCTAATATTGAGCTTTTAAATGGGAAAGTTTTAGAAATCCTTTAAAGATTTAATTAAGTTTTGAATGATTTCGAGTTTTATTTTTTTTTTGCTTAATAAATTTGAATAAATATTATAAATAACTTAGCTGATTTTTTAAAACAAAAATTTACTTTAAAAAAACAGGAAATTTTTTTTCTTCCAATTATTCATTGGTATTTCTTATACTTTTAGCTATGTCATTGTTTTCTTACTCTCTTAATAAATTGTTATTATTTTAAATATTTCATTAATTTCTTTAAAATTTAATTAAATAAAAGCTAAAAAATAAATACTCTAATTTAAGCATTAATTTAATATTTTGATTCCCATTTAAAGATTTTTATAACTTCTCGGCTTACTCTGAACTAATTTTATTTCCCCTATGTTTTTAATGATAATTAAATGAAACATTTGTTTTTAATTTAAGGGAAGTATTTTTTTTTTATTTTTACTTAAAAAAAATGAATCTAAAAAAATACCTTAAATAAAGCCATTATTATTATATATTTTGACATTTTAATAAAACATTTAACATTTTTTAAGCTCCCTCATCACATAATTAATTAAAACTTTTATTTTTATTATTAGATTTGACATAAGAAAAGACAAGTTTCAAAAAAGATAGTTAAGTTTCATAAAAAAATAAGATTCTTAAATTTTAGCAATTATTAATTAATTATTTGAATAAAACTTTACAAGTAATGTAGGGTTAATTAGTTAATATTTGGACTTTTCTCTAAAGCATTACATATTACAGACATCTCTTAAGATCCAAGTTTGTTATTGCTTAAGTTAAAAAATATGTTGTTATTTTCAAATAAAAAATTTAACTTTAATTAAAAGTTAAAGCTTAATGCACTTTTTATAAAAATAAAACCAGTAAATATTTAAAATATAATTACCCTAGTAAAAGGTATAAATGAGTAATACTTTGACATAGTATTAAAGCCTCTGAAATGCTTTTAACCCCTTCAATTCCAAATTAATTTGAACTAAAAAATATCATTTTTAAATAGATTGTGTTATCTATATTTGCCTTTTAAAAGAAATGATTAGCTTAGAAATATTACTTTAAACTAAGAGTAAGATGTGTAATATTTTGGCATTTTTTTAAAGTATTTGCTATACTCTGTACTCCTTCATCTCCAATTTAGTTATTACTAAATAAAATTTAATTTAGTAAATGTTATAATAATGAGATTGAAAATATGAAACTTACTCCAAATAAAGTTCTAATTATTTGATATTTTAGCAATTTTCTAAAGAATTTGAGATAATCTATATGCCGTTTGAGCCAATATAATTATCCCTTTATTAAATTGTAATTAATAAATAAATTATTTTACACCAACCAACTGAAACAAAGTTAGAATATAAATTTCATAAAATTACTCTAATTTTAAATACAGTTTATTGATGCTTTAAAGCTTTTATAAAGATTGTGCAAAGAGTTAAACTCCTTGAGAAGATATCCTATTTTTACTAAAAATTATTATTTAGAAAAAGTGTAACAATATGATATATAAGATAGTTCAGGTTTGAACTCAGCATCTCATTTATTCTAGAAATTTTGAAATTTTTTTTCATACAAAATAAAATCAAAAAACTGGTTCATTAAAAAATATAATTTAATAACCACTTCAGGATATATTATATATTTAAAGGATTATATTTAAATAATAAATTTTTTTGTAATATTTATATGAGTATAAAATATGATAGAAAATAACTAATTTTAATAACTTACTTAAAATAAAGAGTTAAATCAGAAATGTTTGGACAATATCCTAATGCTTATGAAACACTTTAAAAAGCTTCATCATTTATTGTAAATTAACTAAAATATAGAATTTAATTAAATATAAAAACTAGACAACAAAATAAATTTATTGAGTAAAAAAATTTATTGATTAAAGATTATGAAAAAAAAAAAATAGAATACTCTAAGCTAAGAGTTAATTTAGTGATATTTTCATTGCCTTTGAAAATCTTTGTAATATGTTTTGTTCCTTCTACATCTAAATTGTTTTAGCTTATAAAAATAAAATTAGAAAAAATAAAGTTTAAGCTTCAAATAGTAGAATTACTTCAAATAAAGATTTAGAGAGGTAATTTTTTAACACTCTAGCAAGGCATTAGCTAGAAAACAAGCTTATTCAGAACCAATATCTTTGTTTCTTATATTATATTTTGATAAAATACAATTTTTAATTTAAGTAAATAAATTTACTTTAAATCAAAACTAATATGTGTTAAATTTTGACACATTATAATAGAATTTGCTATACCCTCTACTACTAGATGTTTATATTCATACATTAAAGTTCCACTTTAAATATTTGATATAAATTAAATTAAGATATGTTAAGTTGAATAAATATTTAATAAAATCACTATAAATATAGAGTTAAATGAGAGAGATTTTAACATGATTCCAAAGCTTTTACAATTTCCATAACTCCTTCAAAGCTGATCATACTATGACTAAAATTATTTTTATCATATAATTTTCATCATAGAATATAAATTAATTTTATTACTTTAACTAAAGACTAAATATATTTATATTTTAGCATTCAAGTAAAATGTCTGCTATGTATTTTGCACCTGAATCATCAAAAAAATATTCACTTATATAAAAATTGTTTCAATAAAAAATTTTATAAATAATGATAATGCAAAAGTTTTAAAAAATTAATTAAATATACTACCATATTATCTCAAACATCTACAAATCAAATTTTTTTCAATTTATTAGTTGAGATTTACAAATAAGATTTGTTTCAAAAAAAGGTAACCTTAAATAAAATAGGGTTGCTAGTTTGAGGTAATATGTTAAATAATATATTTTTAGGATATAATTTAAAGAAAACTAATTACTCTAAATATAGATTTAACTCTGTAAGGTTTTTAAGCTTGCTTAAAGAAAGAGCAATATGATTGATTTCTCCTTCATGTCCTGGGCTATTAATTAAGTTATTTTAAAATAATTATAGAATCAATCATTAAAAAAAACAATAAATATCTTCTTTTTTATATCAAAAATCAAAGTAATTAGCTTAATTATTTCTTAAAATATTTAAGGAGAAAATTAAATTTAAAGATAATCATCCATTAATTTATGAGGTTAAAAATAATATAAAATTAAAAGATAGGAAATAATCAAACTTCTTTTCAAGTAGTTTTTTTTATTATATTTATTAGTATGAAGTTAATTTTCATGAAATTTTTATAATTGATTTGACATGAAATCATATTGATTAAACCTTTTTATTTTTAAAAGTTGAATAAAGTTACTTTAGGATTAGAGTAAATGATTTCAAATTTATAAATTTTTCAATTATGTTTCTAATCTTACTGCTGCTTTCTATTTCAATCTCGTTTTATCTAATAAATTTTTTAAATAAATAATTTTTATTTGGAAATGTCTAATTTAATTTAAAATAAACTAATAACAAATTTATAATCTAATATATCAATCTAAAAAATTACTCGAAATTTAAGTTTAGTTCTATTATTTTTTCTGCATTCTATAATAGACTATTCATTATTGCTTCTAAATAGAGGTCGAAATATTATGTTTTTTTGCTTTTTTAAAATTTCAAAAATAAAAAAGTATTAAAAATTGAAGTCTTAAATGTTTAAATTAATTTTATTAATATTAGCTAAAATCACAAATTATCAATTTGATTTAGTGATTTTTTTAAAAAAAAGTGTTTTTACAAATCCACTAAACTGAGTTTAAATGACTTAAGAAATTTTAACTTGGATATGCTAGAAGTAAGACAAGATATTTGTTCTTAGCTCATACTTTTATCACTTTTATTTAAATTAAAAAAATTAAAGTAATTTTTAGTTTTTAAAATAAAAATTTTTAGTTTTGAGTTAAAACTATGTTAGAAAATTAGCAGATAATAATTTAAATTATATAGAATTGTATTAAATATTTAAATAATTTTAAAACTATTGATAGAAGAAAATAAATTGTAACAAAAAATTTATCTAAAACAAGATAAAATTTGTAGATAATTAAAAAGGAGATAATAAAATCATAACTTTCAATATTTTATTGTTAATAATAAAATAAGTTATATAAAAATTGTGTTAAATTTCTTTTATATCTAACTCAAATAAATCTTAGTCAAAAAATAATTATTTTACCTAAGTTTGAGATTCATTTATGTTACTACTTATTGATTGTTGCAATAATAAGTAAAAGCTCTAAATAAAATTTTGCTTTTTTCATAATTTAATAAGTAATAAATAAAAGAATTAATCTAATTTTAAAAAGATGATCTAAACTCATAGTTAAATAAGTTATTTAAAAAATCTAGTTCAAAATATTTTTATGGAAATTAATTTGTTGAATAATTATTTTTAAAATAGAAATTAAATCTCTAAAATGTTCTAAATAATTTACTTTATGTAAGTTGGATTAATTAAATCTATTGTTAGACTAGAACTTTAGACAGTACTTGAGGTAGATTATTATTTTTCAATATTTAATTGCCTTTAAATAATTAATTTGAATTAATATTATCATTAAAGCTATGCATCAATAAAATTTTAAATCCATTTTATTAAAAATATTTTTTATAAAAAAAATAGAATAAATAATGGTTTACTAATTTAAATATTTTTTAAGATCATCTTAATCAGGTTGAGCCTAAAAAATTTAAAAGGAATCTATACTTGAAATAAATTATTATTATGATCCTATAAATTCTAAAGTAAACTCTTCGGAATCAAAGTATTAAATGAAGTCACACTAGAAATGGCTTTAAGGTTCTATTTCTGTTTTATTACTTTGATTTATTATTTTATCATTTACTTTTGCTTTTTCATATTTTTATTTTAAGTTTTATTAGATGCTATTAATTTACTAAACTAAATTTTCATATTTTTCATAGTTTAAATCTAAATTTATTAGCTTACTTTATCCTTATTCTTTATCTTATTACTATTTTTAGTTAAATTTACTAAATATTTGATTGAAATATTCGTATTCTATATAAGGTAATTATTTTTAAACATCAACAGTTTTATTTGAAGGAATATCCTTATCATATTTTAGTAGTAAATCATTTATTAATTTTTTGCTTTTTTCGTCATAATATTCATAATAATGATTATTTTATTGTATATTTTATATTACTGAAAATAATTTCCATGCATCTTTATCAAAAGAAATTTCTAAGGATGTAGAATTTTAAATTAAGAAATATTTGCAAATTATCTTAGGCAATATTAAAATTTCATTCTTAAATAAATGATAAAATTAAATATCATTTATATTATTTTTATAAAAATATTTGTAAAGATATAAACCTATCTTTTTGAGCAATTTTTGATAGTAGTACAAATTATTGTCAAAGTTGATATGATATATTTTTTCAAATAAATTATAAAATTAGAAACGATAAACATTTTTATGAGCCAAATATTTGATTTGCTTGATAATCAGTTTGTAAATTGTATTGATTTATTCAGATTCGTCTCTATTTTCAAGAATTTATAAAAATTCACTAATATCTCGCTAGATTTTTTCAGGATAGTATAATTAAAACTCAAACATTTTAATTTAAAATTCAATCATTTCTTTACTTTTATGTAATTTAGGAGTTTTTAAAATCTTCTAAAGTTTATCTTAATTATTTTCTGAAAAATTTATTTTAAATTTAAGCAATAATTTTATAGTAATTCTGATTGTTGATATCAAAGTGTCTTAGCAGTTTTAGTCTTAAAATTCATTTGCTAAGATTTATTTTATACAATCGATCGATTTTCCATAGTCTTTTCTTTTAAATAAAATAAGGCATTTTGTTTGCAACGCTTTTAGTTTTATTACTTCTAACCTACTTTAATTTATACTCATATTTAAATTTTTATTAGAAACTATTTAAAGGGCTATTTCAGCCTATTGATATTAGGGCTCATATTTAAATATTTTGCTTTCTTTATTTAAAACTAAATGATTCTCAACCTATTTCAAATAATCTTCAAAAAAATTAACTAAATTTTGATCATATAAATTGGCTGAATTTATTAAGGCATTAATAAATTTATTAGGTAGTTAAAAACAATCAATTCTTTCATAATTATCATCATCACAACAAAGTTCTTTAACTAAATTCTCAAAACTTTTCTTGATTTCATCATAGCCAACTAATTTTTTTAGTAGCAGTTCAATAACTTTGCCAATAGAAAATATGTCATGATAAAAGGGTCTATTTTTAATTTATTTTGGCAAATAGTATTCCGTGAAAGAATCTGCCTTATTAAATGGATTAAAAAAGCTTATCATTTAGGAAATCCCAAAATCTGAAAAGAAATATTAATTTTTTTCTTTTAGTATGTTATCTGGTTTAATATCTGAATGGTAAATATATTTTATTCTGAGTGCAATTAAAAAGTTAAGGTTATCGAAAATAATCTTTAGAAACTAACTCAAAGTATATTAGAAATTCTATTACTTTAATTCGTTTTTTAAACTCATTTAACATTTTTACATAATATGGATAATATAATTTTTTTAATTTTTTTTATCTTTAACGAGGTGTGAAACATTTATTCCAAGAATACTTTATTCTTACTAGAATTATTTAATATTTATTAGCTCTTAAAGTTGTTATTCCAAATCAGAATCATTAATGCAAATTATTCTATATGCTATATCTGTTAATTCTGGATGAGCATAAATATCTGCTTCACCACCACTGTTTATGTGGTCACCTATTTTGAATATAGACATCAATAATTTTAAAGAGGATTCATCAATATTTCTTTCTGCCTTTTAATTTTATATTTATGGTTAATCAATTTGGAATTATTATGGCTACTATGCCTATTCTGATAAAGTTTATGACTCTTCATATTTCTATGAAATAATTTCTCCAATAAAATTGCAATTATTTTAATTAAATTAGCTATTTTACTAATAATCCTCATTAATTATTTATAGTGGTTCATTAATATCTTATTAGCTAAAAGTTAAATTGTTATTAATCTTTTATAATTATTAAAATTATGATTATTATTACTATTACTATTATTCTAGTTATTAACTGTTTAAATTTTTAATATTTTATGTTTGATAATATTTCTCACATAATTATTCAATTAATTAATCTCCTTAGCTAATCAACTCTTTGCAGATTTCATCTTCAATTTATTTTCTTTTGAAAACTTCTTTTGGTAGTTTGTTTAGTTAGTTATACTTTGAATACTTTTTCTTTTTTTTTGGAATAGTTAAATCATTTTAATATTAGAATTCTTGAGATTCCATTTCTTCTCTAGAACTGCCACCAAGTAACTATACTTTTTCATTATTGAGAGTTACTTCTAACTTTTATTAGAATTTTTGAAGTTTTCCTTCTTTCTTAAGTAGTATTTTATTAACTAATTTATTTAATTAGCACTAAGATAAATTTCTAATAACTTTATCATTTTAGTTAGAAATTATACTTCTTATCTAATTAAAGATTACTTTTAGAGATTTATTTTGGTTTGATTATATTTTTAAATGAGTTTTCTCGCCTGCCATTTTTTTAAATTCAGCTCCACTGATATTATTTTTCCTTTAAAATTTAGGCATCATATAGATTTTGAATTTAAATAAATAAATAAAAAATAATGTAAAGTATGTATAATTTAATTCAGATAAAATAAATTGAATTTATTTAAACTCATTATTAAATAAGGGGATATAAAATAATATTTTAAACCTTATAAAATCACATAATAATTATCTAAAAATATTAATCAAATCTATAAAAGTTAAATCTAAATGAAAATGTAATAATTTAATCTTATTAAAAAATTACTTTTTCAACTCATTTTCAACCAACACTCTATTGTTATTTTCATCGAAATGTATCTATTTTATAATTTATTTTGTTGAAATATATTTTATTGTGTTATTAATAATTAGTTTATTTACTATCTGGGCAGTTGAGTTATTTTTCTATCTCTCTCTTAATATGTTAAGTCTTGCACAATTATTTAAATTTCGGTTCCTATTACATTTTATTTCTTTTTTAGATTAAATACTTTCCATTTAAAGAACAGTTTCTTTGAATTTCATGTTTGATAACTTGTTTAAAATAACTATTTTATTAAAAATAAATCAAACTTAAAATTGTAAGTATTCTCTCTTTTTTATACTATTAAAAGATAAAGAAAAAATACAGAGCAGCTACTAATTAATAAATAAGCAAAATAGGAATGAATCTAAAATAATTGTGTTTAATTTGAAATAAATCAATGAATTAATATCTATCAAAAAAATTATTTTTTAAATCTTTTAATTTTTGATAACGAAGTAAATCAAATTATAATTTTTTTTCTTTTTATTACTGATTGTTTTTATAACAACCTTTAATTAAAAAGATAATCCTTAATATTTTTTATAGCCATGCACAATAGTTTAAAAACAATAAGTATTCTTATTATTTTTTAAGGATATAATTAAATGGAAAAGTTACCTGCGAAAAGATTAGGTTTAATATTCAAGCAAATTTGTTTTGCCTTTCCGATTTCTTTAAGTATTTTCTATTCTTCTAATTTGTAGAAGTATATTGAGGAATTTATTTAAGATATAGATTTGCTAAATTAATCTAGAATTTAATCTTCAATTTTCAAAGGTTATAAGCCATCGCAATTATTATTACTTGAGATAGCCATAAATTCGAGTGCTAAACCCTACATTTTAGTGCTAATCTTTTTTGGCAATAAAAATGATGATAGATTGATTATGTTATCAGCGCTTTATAAAAGATGTTTCTATCTACAGATGATCTTGCTAATTATTTCCAGATATCGTGGACTCAAACGGTCTTATTTAATTTATTTTGAGACAATACTCAATATTTCGATTTGATTTTGACTAGAGATGCTAGTTGTACTTTTAGGGTTTTTGGTGGTTGCTTTTAGCTGACTTAGTTTTGATGATTATTTGCTTTTTTAATGCAAAATAAGGTTTTTAATATATATGAAATTTGCTTGTAAATATTTATTAAGCTTTTAATAAAGATATTTCTTATTATTATAAACACATATTTTCTGATCTGAATTTGATATTAAATAATTAGCATCTTATATTATAACAAATTCCTTTTTATGTGCGAAATACTATTTCAACTTTCTAATAATTTTTTTGGATCAAAATGTTCATTTTTTTAATTTTAGTTTATAATTTACCTATTCCAAAAGATTAACTAAAATTAATTTATTTAAATAAATGGATAAATTTTTAATAATATTTAATAAAAATTGATATTTTTTATAATTTATCTTTTTTTACAAAACATTTTATATTAAAATAATTAAATTTAATATTCTTATCTATATGATTAATTTAATTAAAAAATGATAATTAAGGAGAAAAAAAAAAAAATTTATACCTAATTTTTAGATTTTTAAACTATTTGTTTTAATTTATTGAATTATATTACATAAAAAAAATTACAAAAATTTATAAAATATAACAAAATAATTTTAATTTAGAGATATTAAAACTTTTTTCTTTGTATATTTTTAGAAAAAATAATATATCAAATACAACTTTTAATAGTTTGTTAAGCTTTCAAGCACCTTTCATTGTGAAGATTGCACCAATTTTACTTTTTAATAAAATTTTATAGCCCACTAAAATCTTATTTCTTTATAAAATTCATGATTTCATTTTTAAAGTTGCATGTTTATTAGCTTGAGAACGTCAGATCAGCCAAAACATTCACAATACAAAGAGGAGTTGTTATGGTATTAATGTCATAGCATTTCATAGTATTCTACAAAGTTTCTTCAATATACTCTTAGAATAATTATTCAGATTCTATTTTACTTAGAGATAAACCATTTGCTTTCATTATGTTAGCATCTTTTTTATACTTTTATAAAATGTGATTTATATCAAAAGCATCGATTGACTTTGTTAAAATCTTATTTTGAGGAGTAATGACTCTAATGAATTGATTTCCTTAGTTCTCATTAGCTAATATGTAGTCTTTTGTCTCAACACAAGAACATTTAGCAGAATCTTTTGCAGCACCAACCTTTTCATTATATTCTACGAACATTTAATCTGACTTATCAGCATTAGTATCTTCTTCAACAACTTAGATAACTCTAACTTTTTAGACTTTATAAGAGCTAAGTGTGTTAGATAATTTAGAATTGCAACTCTTTAAGTAAACATTTTACTGATTTGAGGCACCATACAAGCTTATTACTTCTACTTATGATTAGTTTACATTCAAAACCTTTTATAATTTCAAAAATTAGTTAGAGTTAAAAAAAAATTAATATACCTCAAAGAAAGCATTTCCTAAGTACTTTTAAACTAGCATAGCTCTTTAAACATAATTACCTTATAAATCTTTTCCGCAGAGATATAAGATAAAGTATTACTTAGCTTTTGTTTTCAATGTATACTTAGAGTTATTAACCAGCTGTTCTACTTCATAAATGCTATTTTGATTAACGAGCTAGCTCTCTTAAAAGCAATTTAATGGAGTTTATTATGTAGAGGTAAGAACTATTTCTTTCAGTGTCTTAATTGTAATTCCCTTAGAGCTTTCAGCGAAAGTAAAACCATTTAATAAGCTGTTTAATTATGAAATGCATTAAAGTTGATTACAGCTGAAGTTTGATGTTGGGTTAAATATATAGCTAGAACTAAACAAGCTATTATTATTTGCATATTCAGCTAACGTTTGAGGATTTACTGTAGAACGAGAATTAGATATTAAAGCCCCTGATTGAGATAAGAGTATTGAGTAAATAGTCAATATATCACCATTTTTCTCTATCGTGGATTAAGATATTTGATTGTCATCGCAAGTTTAAATATTATTTTTGAAGTATTTATAGCGATTTTTAAATTCTTAGAATGTGCATGGTTTTTAATTAGACATCATTTTAATATCTTTCCATTATGGGTCACTACTTGAATAAATTTGTGTAAATTCTACTGCATAGTTTTGTTATTAAGTGGAGGGTAGGAACTATTTACAAGTTTACAAATTTCCATAGGTTTCCTCCTGAGAAAGTATATTAGATTATGGCAAAGGATTAAAAACAGAGTCATCACAAACTCCATTTCTATCAGGGAATAATTTATCTCCAGTAGCGCATGACAAACAATTATTTTAGAGAGGTCCAGAGCATTTATAGCAAGATGGGTGACAAGGGGAACAAGTTTTGCGATTATCATTCCAATAATAAGTTGGTTCACATTCAATACAAGAAGAATCATCGCTGCAATTAATGCAATTATTTGTACATTTATTACATATTTTTGTTTAAACGTTCCTTTTTTTATATAAATAATTTTTGATTTCCTTAAAAATTGACTATTAAATTACCAATATGATTATTTAGGGCATCTGCTTTTGGCCTCATTTTTTATTTGATCGGCAGCATATAAATCAGATGTATAGCTTTAGCTAATTACGCATTCAATAAAATCAGTTACTGGATTTGAATTAGTCTATTTAGGCTCATAGTAAAGAGGGCATCTATTATAGCATCTTTATTTATCTCCTCTATTAAATAATTGATTAAATGAGAAAAATTAATTTAAGATAGTTAAGTAAGCAAAATGAATCTTTTACTCTTTCACATAATATTTTAGAATAGGATTACACTTAATGCAAAGATCTGAAGAGTCTACACACTCATCGCAAGAAAAATTACATTCTTTTAAAATTAAAGAAGATAATTAGTTAAAATAAAATAATTAATTTGTTACCTTTCAAAGTATTTGTTCTAGGATCTTTAAATTTCTTAGCTTTGAAAGATGGCTCTAAATCAAAATCATTTAAAGAGCATCCTTTTCCTTCTCTATGTATTTATCAAAAAAAATTTTTAATTTTGTTTTAAAATCATAAAATTTAAATGGTCTAATTAATTAATTATTATAAACTCTCAAAAAATATTATTTTATGGATCAGTATCATAAATTAAAAAATAAATTACTCAATAATAAAACCATCTAAGCATGATTGGCATTAAGAAGGATGAGGACCTGTGCATTTTTGACAAAATTTGGAACACTCAACACAAGCTTGATTTAGATAAAATGTTCCAGAAGGGCATTAGATACACCCATTTTATGTAAGATGGTATCCATCAGGGCATTATTCTACACACGCATCTTTTACCCAATAAAAACCCTCATCACATTTATTACAAATGATCGAATCTTTATCTGAATCTTGTTATTTATGAAAAAAATTTATTTTTAAAAAATGGAAAAATGAAAACATTGAAATTGGCATAAATTTCTTGAATCAATCAAATAAAAATTAATTCAGTAAGTAATTTATAATTGATTTATGGCAATTTTAAAGATCAAAATAATTGTAAAAAATGTAAATTCTTTTAATTTTAACTAAATAGAAATTAATCTACCATATGTGCACTTGGAACAGTTGCGTAAAGGACATTTAGTACAGGCATTATTTTTTAAAACATACCCCTCTTTACATGAAGTACATTTTTAATTTTATTTTGCACAAGAGAAACAATTTTAAACATCACAATTCCAACATACGTTTTCAAACCCATTTATATAAGTTTGTAAAAGTCTTTTTTCAGTAGCTTCATCGTAAGATCCTATAGGTTATTTCATTATAATTCATTAATTTTAAATTAAATTTTATTGCTTCAATATTTGTTTTAAAAAATTTAAATTTTAATTGAAAATTATGAATTAAGTAGATTTAAATTTCAAAATAGAACTGCATTCTAAGCTGAAAAATGTTTTAAGTCTTTGATAAATAATTTTATCCTTAAAAGATTTTTATCATCTTACCTGTAATTTACAGTTAGTCATCAGGATTGTTGCAATTCCAAAGTATCTAAAATGATTATACCTATAGCCTTGCCATAGTTCTAAATTCAGGGTCAGCATTATTTATCTAAATATTAAAAAATATATAATTTGTTAATGAATTAATACATATTTCATAGCATTAAATTTGGTATATTTTGTAATTGGTATTTTACTTTCTAAATTTCATGTAAAAATTGTTAATTTAGATAAGTTTTATTTTGGTATATTTTATTATGAAAAATGAATTATTTCTAAAAAGAGTATTTTATGAAAATATGTTAATAGTTATTTGAAGATTAAATCTATAGAAATGATTATTTACATTGATGATAGAAAACTTACTTTCTAACTGAGAATTAATTTAATTATCTATTTTTTCACACAGAGTTGCTCCCTAACAATAAAAGCATTTATCATAAGGTCCAAGTCTTTTTGCAGTAGTTTTATCACCACAAGATGAAGTTAACTCAGAATACTTTTTGTATAGTAAGTATTAAGCTAATCCAGTATAGCTGTATTCAAGCTTGAGATTATCAGGATTCTTTTAAAAGTAAGAATAAACATTATAGGCATCCTTCTTTTGCTCACTTAGTTAATCGAAATTATTGATAAAATCTTCGATATATTCATAGTAGTAAATACACCTATACTATAATCCAGTAAAAGCAGTGATTTATTCATCTAAATTTTTTCCATAGTTTACTGAGCATTGCTTTTTTAGTGCATCGTTTAATGTTTAAGCTCTTGATTCTTAGATGAAGTAGCACGAGATAATAAAAAAAATCAATCCAATTTTAACAAAATTGAGCTATTTTTGAGAACTAGAAAGATTGCTGCAGACCATTTCCAAATATTTTTCTTGGTTTAAATCGTATTTTAAAACCTTTTCAAAAACAGGATATTTTTATTTAGTTTTTAAAATATTTATTTATTTTATAATTTAATTATTTTAAGATTTGAAATAATCCTAAGGTGATTTAAAGATAGATAATTTAAGATAAAAATATTATTAATTTGAGTAATATAGGATAGCATAAATAATATATACTACTATTACCCTCCTATTTCATTATTTAAATTATAATTTAAATTTCATTTATTCACTATGAATTAGGGGGGTAACTTACATATAAATTATATGATATTTGATTTTTGTTTAATGATAGATATCTTTTTAGATACCTAAATAGTACTATCTTTTAGCGAATAAATTAAATACTTGAGCGAATTATATTGGTCCATTAAAATTTTATAAATAGATTATGTTACAGCAAGTATTTATGTTAAATTTTAATTTACAACTAGACAAAATCTGAAATTTTAATAAATGCTAGATTCTATATTGAGTGTACTGGCTATTGTGAATTTTAATTATATTTTTAATTTTATAAATATCTTTTGTTAAACCTTAAATATAATTTGAATAAAATATGTAAATAAATTGATGTTAAAATAATAATTTTTATTTATTTATTCGAGATTATAAGGAAAACCTTATAAGTTTATACTTTGACATAACTAGATTATTTTGTTAAGTTCTTCTAAATTGGATAATTGAAAAGCTATTTATAGATTTAATTGATGAATCCTAAAGATTTTTAATAATTATAAATAGTTTTGAATAAGTATCACAAATTGATAAATAGATTTTAATATTTAATTATACTTTTGCTATTTATAGTAAAATAAGTTAAAAATTGTTCTGAATCTAAAGCATATCTCTATTTTATAGTAAAATTTATATAGATTTTGTAAATTAAATAACTAAATTTCTTTTTAATTTGTAAATAAATATTTTAATTTACTTCAAAAAAATATTTAACAGACTATCAATTAATAGGTATTTTCGTTATAAACAAACACATCTTTTTTTAAAATATTAATTCTTTTTACTATTCTTAAATTTTAAGAATGGTTGTAAAATGAAATAAATTCTTATGTTTATTTTAGATTATTTGATAGATACTAATATTTGCATAGCAATTAATAAATAATATCCATTTAATTAAATGTAAGTAATACCTGTAATGATTAAAATCTATACTTAGAAATTTTTAAATAAAGGAAAACTTTTAATTTTTTTTATTTATAAAGGCAAATCAAATCAATAAATTCTGATTATCGAAAATTTAAAAGGGATATTTCACACTATATGAAAATTAAAAAAAAATATTTAGTAATTTATAAGTTGTAATTTAATAGATATGTTATAAAATTTGTTTTTTTTTAAATATTTTTAGTAATATTAATTCTTTCAAATGCAACTTTTAATGGTCTGTTAAGCTTTCAAGCATCTTTCATAGTTGATATTGCACCAATTTTAATGACTAATAAAATTTTAAAGTCCACTAAAATCTTATTTCTTTAAAAAGTTAATGATTTCGCCATTATAATTGCACTTTTATTAACTTGAAAATATCATATCTGCCAAAACGTTTACTATACAAAGAGGTGTTGATGTAGTAACTCCATAGCATTTCTTAGTATTTTACAAGGTTTCTTCAACATAATCTTTGAATAGTTATTCAGCTTCTATTTTAGTTACAGTTAAGCCATTTGCTTTCATTACATTAGCATCTTTCTTGTACTTTTTTAAAATGTAATTTATTTCAAATGCGTCTATTGACTAAGTTAATATCTTATTTTGAGGAGTAATGACTCTAATGAATTGATTTCCTTAGTTCTCATTAGCTAATATGTAGTCTTTTGTCTCAGCGCAAGAACATTTAGCAGAATCTTTTGCTGCACCAACCTTTTCATTATATTCAATGAACATTTAATCAGACTTATCAGCATTTATATCTTCTTCAACAACTTAGATAACTCTAACTTTTTAGACTGTATAAGAACTAAGTGTGTTTGATAATTAAGAATTGCAGCTCTTCAAGTAAGCATTTTACTGATTAGAGGCGCCATACAAGCTTATTACTTCTACTTATGATTAGTTTACATTCAAAACCTTTAATAATTTTAAAAATCAGTTATAGTTAAAAAAAATTAATTTACCTCAAAGAAAGCATTTCCTAAATACTTTTACACAAGCATAGCTCTTTAAACATAATTACCTTATTAATCTTTTCCGCATAGATGTAAGATAAAATATTGCTTTGCTGTTGTTTTCAATGTATACTTAGAGTTATTAACTAGTTGTTCTATTTCATAAATGCTGTTTTGATTAACAAGCTAGCTCTCTTAAAAGCAATTTAATGGAGTTTATTATGTAGAGGTAAGAACTATTTCTTTCAATGTTTTTATTGTAATTCCCTTAGAGCTTTCAGCTGAAGTAAAACCATTTAATAAGCTGTCTAATTATGAAATGCAATAAAGTTGATTACAGTTGAAGTTTGGTGTTGAGTTAAATATATAGCTAGAACTAAACAAACTATTGTTATTTGCGTATTCTACTAATGTTTGAGGATTTACTGTAGAACCAGAATTAGATATTAAAGCCCCTGATTGAGATAAGAGTATTGAGTAAATAGTCAATATATCACCATTTTTCCCTATAGTAGATTAAGATATTTGATTGTCATCGCAAGTTTAAATATTATCTTTGAAATATTTATAGCGATTTTTAAATTCTTAGAATGTACATGGTTTTTCATTAGACATCATTTTAATATCTTTCCATTAAGGGTCACTGCTTGAATATATTTATGTAAATTCTACAGCATAGTTTTATTGTTAAGAGGAGGGTATGAACTATTTACAAGTTTACAAATTTCCATATATTTCATTCTGAGAAAGTATATTAGATTATGGCAAAGGATTAAATGTAGAGTCATCACAAACTCCATTGCTATTTGGGAATAATTTATCTCCAGTAGCGCATGACAAACAATTATTTTAGAGAGGTCCAGAGCATTTTTAGCAAGATGGATGACAAGGGGAGCAAGTTTTGCGATTATCATTCCAATAATAGGTTGGTTCACATTCAATACAAGAAGAATCATCGCTGCAATTAATGCAATTATTTGTACATTTATTACATATTTTTGTTTAAACATTCCTTTTTTTATATAAATAATTTATGGTCTCATTTAAAATGAAATATTAATTACCAATATGATTATTTAGGGCATCTGCTTTTGGCCTCATTTTTTATTTGATCGGCAGCATATAAATCAGATGTATAGCTTTAGCTAATTACACATTCAATAAAATTGGGTGCGGGATTTTAATTAGTCAATTTAGGCTCATAGTAAAGAGGACATCTATTATAGCATCTTTATTTATCTCCTCTATTTAATTTTTGAATAAATAAAAAAATTAATTTAAATTGAATAAAGTAAATGGAATAAAGTTTTTTACTCTTTTACAAAATACTTTAGGGTAGGATTGCATTTAATGCAGAGATCAGAAGAATCTATGCATTCATCACATGAAAAATTACACTCTTTTAAATTAAAGAAGTTAATTAATGAAAACAAATGAATATTTTACCTTTCAAAGTATTAGTTCTAGGATCTGTAAATGTTTTAGGTTTGAAAGAGGGTTTTAAATCAAAATCGTTGAGAGAACATCCTTTTGCTTCTCTAAATATTCAAAAAAATGTAAAATATTGGTAGAACCAAAAATTCTAAAGCCACATAAAATTTATAATAGCAATAAATGAATGTTTATTATAATTAAAAAATAAATTACTCAAAATTAAAACCATCTGAACATAACGAACACTAAGTAAAATGAGGACCTGTGCACTCTTGACAAAATTTAGAACACTCAGCGCATGCATTATTTTAATAAAAAGTACCTGATGGGCATTTAGTACATTCGTTTTGTGTAATTTGATATCCATCAGGACATTATTCAACACACTTGCCTTATAGTAAGTAAAAGCCTTATTAACATCCTTAACAAAATATTAAATCCTTATCCAAATCTGTTTATAATAGAAAAAATAATTAATTTTTAAAATTAATTAGAAAACTCAAAGATAAATATTTTTAAAAATAGAAATTATTTAAGCCATTAACACTTATTTCTAGAAATAATTAATTAAAAAACAACTCATCAATTAAAATTTGTATGGATTTAAGATAATTTTAAATTATCCAAGCAAATCTGATATGAGTATACTCATTTAATTTTAATGAAATTAAACATAATTTACCATAGGCGCATTCACTGCAGTTGCTTAGAGTACATTTTGTGCATTAATTATTTTTCAAAACATATCCATCTTTACATGAAACGCACTGTTCATAGTCTTATGTGCAAACAGAACAATTTTCAACTTAACAATTCCAACATACATTTTCAAATCCATTTATGTCAGTTTGTAAAAGTTTGTTTTCAGTAGCTTCATCATAAGTTCCTATTAATTATAAATTAGTTCATTAATTAACAAAAATACAAAAATTCGTAAGTAAATAAATTAAATTATTATGTTATATCTTGTATAGCTAAAATTAACTAAATTTGTTAAATTTAATATAAAATAAGACAATTAATTCTGAATTTTAAACTGTAAAAATATATTATTTTTTAGTAAATATATTTAATTCAGTGTTTTTATTTTAATTTTACCTGTTATTTCAAGCTAATCATAAGGATTGTTACAATTCCAGAGAATCTAAAATGATTATATATATACTTTATTAGCTGTCCAATAATTTGGGTCAGGATTATTAATCTAAAAAAAGATAAATTATATTATTAGTTATTTGATTTAATATAATTTTATAATAATATTTGGAATATTTTATTTGTTAAATTTCATTAAAAATATGCATTATTTAACTAGAATTTTGAATAATGCAATTGCAAAAATAATAATTAGAACTGATATCTGGGTATTAAAATAAATTATTTACATTTATTAGAGTAAAAGTCTTATCTAAATCAACGTTAATTTGTTTTTTTTTTCTATCACATACTTTATTTCCCTAGCAAAAGAAACACTTATCATAAGAACTTAGTTTCGATGCTACAAATTTATCACCACAAGTAGATGTTTACTCTGAAAATTTTTTGTAAAGTAAGTGCTAAGTTAAAGTAGTTGAATAGTATTAGAGATAGAGATTTTCAGTATTTTTTTAAAAATAAATATAAGCATGATAGGCATTCTACTTTTCTTCACTTTGTGATGAGAAATTTTTGATGTAATCCTCAATATTTTCATTATAAAAGTAGCAAGTATACTACAAAAAAGAAAAATCACTGATCTATCTATCAAAATTTTCCCCATAGCTAACTGAACATTTGTTTTATAGGACATCGTTAAATGTATCAGCGTTTGATTCTTAGATGAAGCAGCTGCAAACAAGAGCAATAATTAATGACACTTTAAGGAAATTAAATTATAGTAGGTGCCTAGGTATATTGAGGCTGATCATTCCAGATATTTTAGTTTATTTAAGTTTAAAGTCTTTAAGAAATTCAGAATTGAAGAGAAGTTATTTTATTTTTTTCAAATTAAATATTTTATATTTAAATTAATAATTTTAAAATATACATCAGGCAATATATAATTACATAATTTAATAATTTCTAGAGAATTTTTTGAATTCATTAGAATTTGAGTTTTGTTAATAACAGGTCTTATTTTACCTAAATTGAGCTAGTACTGCTCTATAAATATAGATTAATAATTTGATTGAATAATTATTTGTTCATTAAGATTTTATTAATAAATAGATGTATGTTACAACATATACTTACATAAATTTTAATTTACCTACTAGACTAAATCTGATAAAAACAAAAACTTCAATCTAAAGCGAATTCGATAGTTTTGTTCAATTTCCATGGTAATTTTTATTATATGAAAAGCTTCTGCTGTAAAACTTGAATCGAATTCGAATGCTTAATTTAAATAGAATCTAAATTTAAAATATTGGTTTGTTTTTTTTTAAATATGCACATTTATTACAGATTGCGAGTAAATTGTTGAAAGCTTACATTATTATCAAGCTAGCTTATTTTGTTTAGTAATACTAATTTAAATTAAATAAAAGCTATTAATAGTAAATTTAATTAAAAAGTTAAAAATTAAAATAAAATAGATCATTCCTACAGCAAATAAATAAACAAAGAATATTAATGAAACAAATTAATTTACTTATCACAATTATATTTTTCTTAAAATTTCCATTTGTTTGACAAATATATTTCTTAATTGCTAGATTAGTAATTTATGAATTAATTTTATAAAATTATAAATATAATATTTTTGACAGTAAATATTTTTTTTATAAAAAAGCAATTTAATATTTTATATATATTTAAGTAATAGAGAAAAATTAATCAACATAAATATTTATAAATAGCATTGATGAAATATTATAAATTTCTAAATATATTGCTATACCTACTTATCATCTGTCTAATTATATTTTTGCTAATTATAGTAAAAAAAAGCTGAGAATATTTCTGGTTAAATAACATTTCTCAAATTTAATGAAAAATTGGTTTTTATTTATTACATTAATAACCCTTCTCTGAATTTTCAAATGCTTTTTTAATCTCTTAAAATATGAAAGATAATTTGAGTTTGGATAGCTGTTTTATATTGAAAAGGTATAGTTGTAATAAAACAAATTCAGAGAAGTGGTTATTTAGCTCTGTTCAAACTATCATCCAATAATAATTTTGCTTTTGAAAACAAAATATGAATTTTAAAAAAATAAAAGTTATTTTATTTGCTTTTTTTTACTTGATTGCCAATAAAATTGAACAAAAAGAATATTTTTTAATGCATAATTAAGTATCAAGATATTTTTATTAAAATTGAAATTTATTTTAACCAATAAAAGCTGAACAAAAAAATGTAGAGTTTAATACAAGATATAATTTTTTACTTATTTCAAATATTATTAAATATTATTTCTTAATGAACTTTTTGGTAACGTTGCTATTTATTTCAAATACAACTTTTAATAGTTTACTAAGCTTTCAAACATCTTTCATTGTTAAGGTTACACCAACTTTACTTTTTAATGAAATTTAAAAGCCCATTAAAATCTTATTTCTTAACAATATTCATCAATTAGTTAGAAAAACTGCATTTTTATTAACTTGAATATATTAGATCTGCCAAAACGTTCACCATACAAATGGGTGTTTATGTAGATATACCATAGCATTTCTTAGTATTCTATATTGTTTCTTCAATATATTCTTAGAATACTTATTCAGCTTCTATTTTACTTATAGTTAAACCGTTTGCTTTCATTATGTTAGCATCTTTCTTGTACTTTTTTAAAATGTGATTTAT
Organism: Tetrahymena malaccensis 436; assembly: GCA_000231845.2. Taxonomy (NCBI): domain Eukaryota; phylum Ciliophora; class Oligohymenophorea; order Hymenostomatida; family Tetrahymenidae; genus Tetrahymena; species Tetrahymena malaccensis. Next base: position 25,935 of record JH720124.1, on the reverse strand, counting down.
TTCAAAAGCATCAATTGACTAAGTTAAAATCTTATTTTGAGGAGTAATCACTCTAATGAAATTATTTCCTTAATTTTCATTAGCTAATACGTAGTCTTTTGTCTCAACGCAAGAACATTTAGCAGGATCTTTAGCGGCACCAACCTTTTCATTATATTCTACAAACATTTAATCAGACTTATTTTCATTTTTATCCTACTCAACAACCTAGATAACTCTTATTTTTTAAACTGTGTAAGAACTTAATGAGTTTGATAATTAAGAATTGCAGCTCTTTAAGTAAGCATTTTACTGATTTGAAGCACCATACAAGCTTATTGTCTCTACTTATTTTTATGATTAACTTACATTTAATACCTTTTATAATTTAAAATATTAACAATCATTTTTTAAAATAATTTAATTTACCTCAAAGAAAGCATTTCCTAAATATTTTTACACAAGCATAGTTCTTTAAACAGCGTTACCTTATAAATCTTTTCCGCACAGATATAAGATAAAGTATTGCTTAGTTGTTGTTTTCAATGTGTACTTAGAGTTATTAACTAGCTCTTGTATTTCATAAACACTATTTTAATTAACAAGCTAGCTCTCTTAAAAGCAATTTAAAGGAGTTTGTTAAGTAGAGGTAAGAACTATTTCTTTCAATGTCTTGATTGTAATTCCCTTAGAGCTTTCAGCTGAAGTAAAACCATTTAATAAGCTGTCTAATTATGAAAGACACTAAAGTTAATTACAGCTAAAGCTTGGACCTGGGTTAAATATGTAGCTAGAGCTAAACAAACTATTATAAGTTGCATATTCTGCTAATGTTTGAGGATTTACAGCCTTTCCTGAATCAGCTATTTTAGCTCTTGATTAAGTTAAAAGTATTGAGTATATAGTTAATATATCACCATTTTTCTCTATTGTAGATTAAGTTATTTCGTTATCATCGCAAGTTTAAATATTATTTTTGATATATTTATAGCGTTTTTTGAATTCTTAGAATGTACAAGGCTTTTCATTAGATTTCATTCTAATGTCTTTCCATTATGGGTCATTACTTGAAAATGTTTATGTAAATTCTACAGCATAGTTTTATTATTAAGTGGATGGCAAGAACTATTTGCAACCTTATAAATTTCCATAAATTTCATTCTGAGAAAGGATACTAGGTTAAGGTAAAGTATTAGGTATAGTATCACCACAGCTTCCATTGTTATTTGGGAATAATTTATTTCCAATAGCACACGATAGGCAATTGTTTTACAAAGGTCCAGAGCATTTTTAGCAAGATGGATGACATGGAGAACAAGTTTTGCGATTGTCATTCCAATAGTAGCTTGGTTCACATTCAATACAAGAAGAAGCGTCATTACAATTAATACAATTGTTGGTACATTTATTACATAATTTGGTTTAGAAATTCCTTTATAAAAATAAAAATTTAAAAGATCCTTTTAAATAGAAAAAATAAATACCAATATTGTTTTTCAGGACATCTACTTTCGGCCTCTTTTATGATTTTATCTGCAGCATATAAATCAGATTCGTAGTTTTTACTGATGACGCATTCAATAAAATCATTTGAGGGATTTAATTTAGTTTACTTGGGCTCATAGTAAGGAGGACATCTATTATAGCATCTTTATCTATCACCACTTTTTAATATTAAAATAAATAAGAAAAATAATATTAAGATAGTTCAGTAAGTAGAATTTATTTTACTCCTTCACAAAATATTTTAAATTAGGGTTACACTCAACACATAGATCTGTAGAGTAAATACATTAGTCGCATGAAAAATTGCATTCTTTTATTTTTAAAACAGGCAATTAATTAATTAATTAAAATATAAATAAATTAATGCTTTACCTTTCCAACTATTTGTTCTAGGGTCTTTAAACTATTTAGCTTTGAAAGATGGCACTATATCAAATTCATTGGTAATACATCCTTTTCCTTCTCTAAATATTCAAAATATATTTAAATTATATTCAAAGTAAATTGATATTAACTAAAAAAATTACTCTAAAACAAAATTGTCTTAACATTATTAACATTAAGAAGGATGAGGACCTGTGCATTATATGCAGTATTTAGAGCACTTAACGCATTAATTATCTGAATAAAAAGTACCAGGAGAGCAGTTCAGACATTCTTTTTGTGTAACTAAATATCCATTAGAGCATTATTTAACACACTCACCTTAAACCAATTAAAAGCCCTTTTGACATGCACTACAAAGTTCTGAATCTTTGCTAGAATCTATTTAAAAATAAAGAAATTAATAATAAATCCAATTTTTCTTAGATTTGATAAATTGAATGAAAAAAAATTCTTAAAATTTTGTTAAAAGGAATAATTAATTGAGTTGTTATTATTTATCTATTTCTTCAAATCATCTTAAAAAAAAAAATTCAGTAAGTATACTTATAATTATTAATGATACTTATCAAATTTCAAAATAAATCTGATATCAGTAACTTCTTTCAATTTTCATTTAATGAATAGAAAATTAATTTACCATAAGTGCATTTGGAGCAGTTGCTAAGAGAACATTAATTACATTCATTATTTTTCAAAAAATAACCATCCTTACAAGAAATGCATTATCTATAATTTTTCGTGCAAACAGCGCAATTTTAAACCTTACAATTCCAACATACATTTTCAAATCCGTTGACATCAGTTTGTAAAAGTTTGTTTTCAGTAACCTCATCATAGATTCCTTTTAATTATAAATTAGTTCATTAAATACAAAAAATCCTTTATAAATTAATATTTTTTGTGATCAGTTTGTATTTCTAAATGCCATTAAATTTTGTTTAGTGCTGATGTTAAAAATAATTTAATGGATTTAAATTTCAAAAATGAAATTAATCTAATTTTTAAGTCTGATTGAACCATATTTTTAATTGTCTGAAATTTGTTTGATATTTTGAATTAATTAACGTTTGTTTTATTGTTACAAAAAAGTTGAATTGTGTTAATATTTACCTGTTATTTCTAATTAATCATCCGGTTTATTACAATTCCAAAGGATCTAAAACGATAAAATGTATACATTGGCCGTATTTAAAGAGGACCTCTTTTCTGTACCTGGCTAAAAAGTAATAAAAAATAATATTAAATAATTTAATTAATTAAACAATGAATTAATGTAAAATTATTTTTTTAAATTGAAATTAAATATTTTATTTTTTTTTATTTCGTTTTTTAGTTTGAATTTACTTAAAATAATTTCAGGTATAGTGCATAATTATTGTTAAAAATATTTTATGTAAAAGCGTAAATAATTTTAAACAGATCAAAATAATGTAAGGCTTATTTACTTTAGGGATAGGATAGAGCTCTGATACTTCAGTAAAAAGCTAACCGCTTTATTTGTAACATTCTGATGATCCTACACAATATAAGCATTTATCATAAGAACCTAGCCTTTTTGCATTAACTTTATCACCGCAAGAGGATGTTTGTTCAGAAAATTTTTTATAAAGTAAGTATTAAATTAAACCAGTGGTTCTATAAATGATTGTAAGATTTTCAGGATTATTTTAGAAATAAGAATAAATTTAATAGACATTTTTCTTATCCTCACTTAAGTTATCATAATGTTTAATGTAATCCTTTACATCATCGCTGAAAGATATGCAAGTATATAATTCTTTTGATAAATCAATTATTTATTTTTATAGACCATTTCCATAATTAAGAGAACATTCATATTTTAGTACATTGTTAAATGTTTCAGCTCTTGATTCTTAGATGAAGCAGCAACAGCAAACAAGAAGAATAGCTATTAATTTTTTAAGAAAATTCATTTTTCTTTGAGGCTTAGAAAGTTTAAAGCCTATCATTTCCAGATATTTTTAATTATTTAAATCTTAGTTTAAGGTATTTAAGGCAATTTAGATTAGTTGTTTTATTTATTTTTCAAAACAAATATTTTTATTTTAATTATTATTTTTAAGATTTAAAGCTTACCTAAAATAACATATAAATCAATAATAAAGAGTAACATAAATTATATAAAAAGTTTAAGATCATTCTAAATTACATTTTTAAAAAGAAAGAACTTAATTTACTTTTAGGATTGTTATTTTTAGGTTATAAAAATCTGATGAATTATAATTAACACTATAATTTAAAGTGTGTTCATTAAATTTTCTCAGTTTATCAGGTAAAAATTTCATTATTCGTATTTTAAATACTTTTTTACTATATTATTTTCTAACTAACAATTTAATTAGTTATTTGATGGAATTTTTAATTCAACCATTAAAAGATTACTAAAGATTAATGTAACTTAAAAACAATTATTCTTTCTTACATTTAAATATATTTAATACTCTGAATCTAAATTGAAAAAAAGGCAGGCTCGCTTGGAATTAAAAAATTTTACTAATTTTTTGAGTTTTCATAACATTTTCCAAATTAAATGGTTGTATTTATTGTCTAAATTGATATTTAAATCAAAGTATTTAAAGAAATATATATTAAAAAAGAATAGTTAAATTTAATGTTATAAATTCTAATTAGTTCATTAAATTTTGATTATTCTTCAAATAAACATTTCGTAATTATTATTTTAACTTATATTTTACTGTCTATTTTCTAAATTCTTAATAAGAGTCTGTAAAGTTCATTATTTCTTATGTATTTATTTTTTAGGTTTTAAGCAAATACAAAGATAAATAAATATATATAATACATATAGAATTCAGGTTTTATAAAAGTCACCAATTTTAGCTATTACCTGATGAGTTAAAAATTTGAGATATCAATCTGAATTTTGAGATTTTTAAAAATTTCTAGAAAATTAAATAAAATTATGTATATTAAATAGTTTCAAATTTAATTTAAAAAATATAAAAATATAAAATTATAAATTATAAATCTATTATAAAAATAAATAAATTTACTTTAAAGAGTAAATTTTAATTATAAAATGAGTAAATTCAGGCATTAATGCCTAAATTTAACCCATATTTATTTTAAATATTAATTTATTATATAGCATTTCCAGGAATTAAATTCTTACATCACTGCGTTTGCAAGAATTTAATTCCTGGAAGTGCTATATAAGAAATAGTGAACTTTACAAACAATAATTATTTGACTGAATTTTTAATATGACCATTAAAATTTAATAAAAGATTAATTTAACTTAAAATCAATTATTCCTTTGTTACTTTTGAATATACCTAATATACTGAATCTAAATCGAAACAAACACTAGATATTAAAGAAAAGTAGCAGTTTTTTCAGTTGCCATTACATTTTTCAAATTTAGTGAATAGCTTCATTATGCTTCTTTTATCTTTAGTGTAAGTTGATATTTAAATTTCAGTATTTAAAAAAATTCAAAAATAAAACAGATTTCAAAATAATTGTAAGCTAAATTTATGTTTTTAATGACCATTTTCTTATGTAAAATTAAATTAAATAATTAAAAAATACTATAAATAGTAAAAATAACTCAAAAATTAAGTACTGATACATAAAACAAATATAATATTAAAAAATAAATACTTCAATAGTTAGATTCAAGGTAAATTTATTCATTTTAAAAGAAAAAATAAGATATTTACTTTCTTGCATCAGAAAATTACTAAAATAAAACACAAGAAAACAATTACTTCAATCTATAATTTTGTAACAGAAAAAGTTCAATAAATAATCCTAAACATACTTAATGATTGAAAATTAAGATGAAATACTGCATAATTAAAATATATCTAAATTAATCTATTTAACTAATATTGATCTATTTATAGTAAATTTAAGTTTTAATAACATTTCGATAATTATACAAAACTCAATAATAGAAAAATATATTTACTTATTCAACAAATCTTCAGCAAAATTCTTAAAACATTTTTATGAGTTTATTAACACTTAATAAGCTATCTATTTATATAACTGTTTAAAGAATATCATACAATCTGACATTGAAGCAAATATTAATATTTCAGACATAAAATTTGGAATTTTATTAAAAAAAAAAGTAAATAGATAATAAAAGATGCAAGCTATTTTTCTTAAGTTTATTTACTAAGTTTGAAATATTAATAAAATTAAATAAAATATTAAATAGAGTTTTGAAGTTTAATTAATTTGAATACAAAAAGGATAGTAGAAAATGACATTAATAAGTAAAATTAATGACTTTTATATTTAGATTAAAATTAAATTTAAAGAATTTTTAAACAGAATATCATTTTAAAATTTGTATTACAAGTATTTTATTAGGTAAAGATAAATAAATAAATGATTGAAATTAATATTTAATTAGCATAGAAAAATTAATAATATTTTTTTAATGATTCTAAATTAATTATAATGAAATACTTATTGAAATCATCAATATATTAATCTACTTAATTATAATTATTCTATATATAGTAAATTCACTCTAAAATATTTGCTTAAAAATATGATTAACGAAGAGTAAGCCTTAAACTTTGTTTCTGAAATAAATTTAGTAAGTTTAAAACTTAATTGCCTCATCTAAAAAATATATTTTTAATTATGAGTTTATTCATTTTTTAAGAAAAGTAGTAAGGCATTTGTTTACTGAACTTATATTACAATATTTGTACTATATCTAACTAAAAATAGAAAAATAGTTAATTAAATTTGTTAGCATTTTATGTAATTTGTTTAATAGAAATACAATACAATTAAATAGATAAAAACTAAAAGTCAGAAATATTTACAATAAATTCGTAAGTTTATATTTTCAATTTATAATAGAAAAATAATAAATATTGTATTGGGTAACTTAGTACTTCAAATATTTTTAGCTTATTTTAAGAAAAATATTAAAATGTTATATTTTTTTAACTTAAACAAAAACAAAGTAAAAAATTTTTATGTTTAAATTATCATTTTCTTATATATTTTAACTTTTTTAGTGAAAAATAAAAAGCGCCTACAAAAAATAAATATATAAAGGAATTTATATATAGATGATCTGAGACCATATTTTTACAATTTTAAATAAATTAACTTAATTATAAACAAATTAATACTTTAATTTTATTCTTGTTGGAAAAATATAAAATAATAATTATTTTTTATTTAGAAATATTTTTTTTAATGAATCCATTCACTTTATCTATATTTATGAGTAATCACAAGTATATTTTTGAAGCAACTAGCCTTTTGGCTTTAAGATGCTTTTTTAATGCGAGTGTATCATGAATTTTATTATATCTATCAATAAATTTTAGAGATAATAAAAATTAATTATCATTTTATTTTAATTATTTTTTAATGAGTTAAATAAATATAAAAAAAGAACAAACAATACTTTAAATTAAATTTTAATAAATAAAAATATTTTATTTATCAATATATTTTAAAAATTAAAATTAAACAAATTAAATAAAAAGCAAATAAATAAAGTATTTTTATTTTAGAAAACATTATAATAAAAAAGATATAAGCTATTTTTACCTTAAATCAAGTGTTAAATATAAGAGATTTAAGCACTTTTCAAATGAAAAATCTAATACTAAGGCGCCCTATGCAGTAATTTGATTTTGACTTTTTAAATATTGATATTAGTTAGATAGAAGGAAAAAAAATGAAGAGGTTTTATAGAAATTAACAAATGATAAGCTAAAATTTAAAATAAAAAAAAAAACATTATCAGAATTAAACAGCAAATTAGTAAAATTAAAAGAGCATATTCGTTTTTCATCTATTTTAATATTTAAAAATATCATGATTAAAAACAAATAAACTGTTTTTACCGTAAATTAAGTATCAAATATTTGAGATTAGTAAACTTAGCTAATGCAGGACCTAAGCCTTAGAGACCCTTTGAACCAATTTTATTTTCTCTTTATAAATATTGAAGAAAATGTTAGTTATATATATATAATTAGAAGAGAATGAAGAAAAAATATGAAATTAGTAAAAATTATTAGCAAAAGTTCTAAGTTAAAAATAATAATAATAAAATAACCAGAATTAATCAGTAAATATATAAAGAGCTATATATCATAACCCAAAAAAAAAAAATAAGTAGTTCTTACTAGAGATTAAGTGTCAAATTTGAGAGATTAGTGCACTTTGCTAATGCATAAAATACGCCTTAAGCACCTTCATCATCAATTTAACAGTAACTTTTTAAAAATAGTAGAAAAGTTTAGTTAGAAACAAGAATGAAGAAAAGTTATGAAATAATAGAAATTAATTAACAAAATGCAAAAGTTTAAATTTTAAAAAAAACACAATCAGAATCAAAAGCAATTAAAGAAAATTAAAAGCTAATAAAGAAAATGAATGAGTATATCTGTTTTAAATGCATTTTATAAAAATATCAGGATCCAAAAGAAATAAGTAGTTATAACCATAGATTAAGCGCCAACTTTGAGAGATTAGTACAATTTGCTAATTCTGTACCTAAGTCTTAGGCACCCTTTGAATATATTTTATTTGCTCTTTTTAAATATTAAAGAAAATTAGTTACTTTGAAGGAAGAATGAGGAAAAAATATGAAATTAATAAATAATAAGCTAAAGTTGAAAATTAAAAATGATCGAGATTAAAGAAAATATAATCAGAATCAAATAGCAAATAAAAAAAAGAATATTTTTTTGTTTCAAATTTAGTTGATATTAAAAATATTGCAATTCAAAAGAAATAATCTGTTTTTACTATAAATTAAGGGTAAAATTTGAGAGATTAGTGCACTTTGCTAATGATGAACCTAAGCATGAAGCACCTTCAATGCCAATTTAATTGGACCTTTTAAAAGATTGAATAAAATATTAATTATTTAGAAGGTAAAATGAAGAAAAAATATGAAATAATAAGAATTTATTAAAATTAAGTAAAGGTTTGAAATCTAAAATGACTGAAAGTAAAAAAATTATAATCAGAATCAAATAGCTTATAAATAAAAATAGTATTTTTATTTTAAATTTTAAATCTGATTTGATATTAAAAAATATAGCAATCAATAACAAATAAAGTTGTTTTTACTGTAAATTAAGTATCAAATTTTAGAGTTTAGTGCAATATTACAATGTAGAACCTAAATGTGAAATACCTTTATCATCTACTTAACAGAAACTTTTTAAATATTGAAGAAAATATAAGTTAATAAGAAGGAAGAATGAATAAAATATATAAAATAATATGATATTAATAAATAATAAGCAAAAGTTGAAAATTAAAAATGACTGAAATAAAAAAAAAACAAAATTTTAATAAAGAAAAAAATAAATAAAAGCTAATACATGTTTAAATCAATACTCAAATTATTAAATATCACATTTCAAAAGAAATAATTTGTTTTTACCTTAATATAAGTGTCAAATTTGAAGCATTAGAACAATTTGCTAAAACTTAAACTAAACCTGAGACATCTTTACAATCACTTTTTAAATATTGAAGAAAAATATTTTATTTATTATTGCTATTTAAATGAAAAATGAAGAAAAAATATGAAATAATAAGAAACAAATAAGTAATTTTAGAGAAATTCGAAAATAAAAATGATATATTAGATAATAAGATTTCTGACTCAACTTCATTTTTGACCTCGTTTTTCTCAATTTTTCAACATGTTGAAAAATTGAGAAAAACGAGGTCAAAAATGAAGTTGAGTCAGAAATCTTATTATCTAATATATAAAATGGGTTTAATTTAAATAGAATAACCATAATTAAAAACAAACAATAAAATAAATAAATTAAAATTTTTAAAAATCCATTTTGATATTTAAAAATATCACAATAAAAATAATAAAGCTGCTTTTACCTTAAATAAAGCGTCAAATTTGTGAGATTAGTGCAATTTGCTAAAGCATCTCCTAATTTTGAGATCTTTGCGCCAATGTGATTAGTTCTTTTGTTGAAGAAAAAATAAATAATTTATTATCTATTTAGAAGAAAATATGGAGAAAAAATATGAAGTCATAAGAAACCAATAAATAATTAAAGCAAAATTTAAAAATTAAAAATGGGTGAAATTAAAAAAACATAATATAATTTAAAAATCAAATAAATAGAGCGTTTTTTTAAATGCATGTTGCACAGTCAAAAATAGATAAGCTATTTTACCTTAAATCAAGTGTCAAATTTGAGAGATTAGCACATTTTGCTAATTCAGAACCTAAGTCTGAGGCACTCTTTGCACAAATTTCTTATTCACTTTTTAAATATTGAAGGAAAAATAATAATTTATTAGTTAAATTAAAAAGAAAAATGATTAATGAATTATTAGGAAACTATTAAGCAAAAATTGAAAATACAAAATAATTAAATTAAAAATAATAAGAAGAATTAATTTATATTTTATAAAATATCTCAATTCATAAATAATGAGTGATTTTTACCTTAAACGAAGTGTCAAATTTGAGAGATTAGTGCAATTTGCTATACCAACCTCTACGATTGAGACATATATTTCATTTTGCTAATAACTTTTTAAATATTGAAGAAAAATAATTAGTTTATTAGCTATTTAGAAGGAAAAACAAAGAAAAATATTAAATAGCAAGATAAGATGTTTTTACCCAAAATAAAGAGTCAAATTTGAGAGATTAGTGTAATTTTCTAATGCAAGACCAAAGCCTGAAGCACCCTCATTACCAATTTTATTCTAACTATTTAAATGTTGAAGAAGAAATGATTTATTTTTATTTAGAAGTAAAAATTAACAAAAAATATGAAATAACGAGAAATTTAAAAAATTAAAATGACTAAAATAAAAAAATATAATAAAAAGCAATAAGAAAATTAATAAAATAAAAGCTAATAAATATAAAGAGTTTTTTGTTTTAAATTAATTTAAGTATCAAAATATATCATAATAAAAAAATTAAACTGTTTTTACCTTAAATTAAGTTTCAAATTTGAGAGATTAGTGCAATATGATAATGTAGAACCTAAGCCTGTGGTGCCTTTATCGTCAATTATATTATAACTAATTAAATTTTAGATAAAATATAATTAGATTATTAAAGAGTTAAAAGTAAAAATGAAGTAAAAAATTATTTGATAAGTAATCAATAAATATTTAAAGCAATTGAGTTAAATTAAAAAATATAATCATAATTAAAAAGCAAAAAAAGAAATAAATAGAGCAAAATTGCTTTAAATCCATTTTTATATTTAAAAAGATCTTAATCCAAAAGAAAAAGCTGATTTTACCTTAAATCAAGTGCCAAATATGAGAGATTAGCACAATTTGCTAATCCAGAACCTAGGTCTGGGGCACCTTTTCCACCAATTTAATTTTAGCTTTTTATATATTAAGAGTTAAATAATCAGTTTGTTAGTTAGTTAAAAAGAAAAAATGAAATAATTAAAATAACAAATGACTTAAATTAAAAAATATAATCAGAATTAAATAGAAAAAAAAATATAATAAAAGAGTAAAATTCTTTTAAATTAGTTTTGATATTAAAAAGAAATAATTCAAAAGAAATAATAAGCTATTTTTACCTTAAATTAAGTGTCAAATTCGAGAGATTAGTGCAGTTTGCTAATCCAGAACCTAAGCCTGTGGCAGCTTTATCATCAATTTAGTTTTCACTTTTTAAATATTAAAGAAAATTTTATTAGATTAGATTACTATTTAGTTAAAAGATAAATTGAAGAAAAATGAAAAAATAATAAGTAACTAACAAATATTTATAGGAGTATTTCAAAATAAAAAAATTAAATTGTTTGAAATCCATTTTTTATATTAAAAATAGAATAATGCAAAAGAAATATACTGTTTTTACCTTAAATTAAGCATTAAATTTGAGAGATTAATACAATTTGCTAATGCAGAACCTAAGCTTGAGGCACCCTTTGCACCAATTTAATTTTTGCTTTTTAAATATTGAAGAAAATATAATTAGCTTGTTTATTAGTTAATTAAATAGAAAAACAAAGACAAAAATATGAAATAATAAGAAACTAAAATTTAACTAAAATAATAGTAGAAAATTAAAGTTGGCTTAAATTAAAATGAGGATCAAAGAGTTAAAATAAAATAAAAAAATATTTTGAATTAAATCTATTTTGGTTAAATAAAAAATCTCTGACCAAATGAAATAAACTGTTTTTACCTTAAATCAAGTTGCAAATTTGAGAGTTTATTGCAGTTTGCTAATCCATAACATAAGCCTAAGACACCTTTATCGCCTATTTAGAATGTGTTAATTTACTTCATAAACACACTCAAAACTAATATAAATATATAAAAAGATTTAAAATATTTAAATCTAAGTATATTTAATCATAGACATGTGCGAGTAATGTTCTATACATTTTTATCACCAATTTAATCACTTTTTAAATAATGAAGAGAAATAATTTATAAATAGGTTAATTAATGAAAAGATCAAGAAAAAATATGAAATTACTAAAGCAAAATTTGAAAATTAAAAATAGATTAAATTAAAAAAAATAATCAGAATTAAATATTAAATAAAACAAATAAAAAGAGTATTTTTATTTTAAATCCATTTTGGTGTTATAAATATAACATTCGAAAAGAAATAAACATTTTTTACCTTAAATCAAGTATCAAATTTGAGAGATTAGTACACTTTGCTAATGCAGAACCTAATATCGATACACCATTTACTCCAATTTAATTTTGGCTATATAAAATTTGAAGAAAATTTAATTTACTTATTATATAACTAATAAATAATTAAAGTAAAATGCAAATAAATAAATTAAAAATGTAATTTAAAAGAGTATTTTTGTTTTAAATCCATTTCAAATTATATAATAACCGAATTCAAAAGAAGTAAATTGTTTTTACCGTAAATCAAGTTTCAAATTTGAAAGATTAGTGCATTGCTCTAAAGACTAGCCTAAGAATGAGGCACCATTTCCACCAATTTATTTTTAACTTTTTAATTATTTAAGAAATTCAGTTTATTAGTTGAGAAGGAAAAATGAAGAAAAATATTGAAATATGATAAATTAACATAAATATTTATATGAATAAATAAAATAAAATATAAATAAAATGTTTTTTTAAAAAATAAAATTTTATCAAATAGTAATGATAAATTTAATAAGAAAAATAGTATATGAAATTTACTAGAGGTCAATATCGAGATCCGTATGAGATTAAAGCGAGGAGTTTTAAAACTTTTTTAATGATAAAAGTAAAGTTAAAGTGTAATTAATAGAAAAATTAATAATTACATCTTCTAGTCTGTAGTAATATTTTTTCTATTGTACCATTTGTTTTTTTTTGATTAGTTATTTATTAACAAACAATTTTTTCTAAATTTAATTAATTATTATTTATTTACCTTATTCATTTATTTTAACCAAGCTTTATTAATATTAGAACCTTCCTATCAATTCCTACAATTAAAATAGTAAGATTCTAGAAACCTTTTTAAAGAAAGTATCAAAATTTAAAGATCAAAAAATTATTTAGATACAGACAGAACTAACACACAAAAAAAGACAATCAATTTAGTTTAAATTTAAAAAAATTTATAAATTTATCAATTCTATTAATCTATGCTTATTCCTTAAGCTTTATCATAACTATATTTTTTTGACAACTAATCTTTTAGCTTTAAGGTACTTGCTCAATATCTTTAATTTGTGTAATTCATTAATTCTATTCCATGTATGAATAGATATTAGAGATAAATTTTAATGAATAAAATAAAAGTAAAAAGAAAATATTTTAATTAAAACTTTGATGAGTAAATAGTTTTTGTTTATTTTTATGATCTTTATCTTAAAAATATAAAATCAAAATCATAATGTCAACCAAAAATTATGTAAATCAAGTATAAATATTGCTTTTATTTTAATTCCTCTTGATATTAAAAAATATAACAATCCAAAAAAAATAAACTGTTTTTACCATAAATCAAGTATCAAATTTGAGAGATTAGTGCAGTTTGCTAATGCAGAGCCTAAGCCTGAGGCACCATTTGCACCAATTTAATTTCCTCTTTTTAAATATTGAAAAAAATTTTAGTTAGTTAATAGGAAAAATCAATAAAAAATATGAATAAAGAATAAACTAGATATCAGCAAATCTTGAAAATGAAAAATGACTTAAATTAAAAAAGCATAATCAAAATCAAAAAGTAAATCAATCAAATAAAAAGATTGTTTAGTTTTAATTCATTTTTATATTAATACAATTCAAAACAGATAAGCTGTTCTTACCTTAAATTAAGTGTCGAATTTGAGAGATTAGTACATTTTGCTAATGCAGAGCCTAAACATGAGTCATTTGCACCAATTTAATTTCCTCTTTTTAAATATTAAAGAAAATATTAATTAGTTAGAAGGAAAAATCAATAAAAAATATGAATAAAAGATAAACTAGTAAATAATTTATATCAGCAAATGTTGAAAATGAAAAATGATTTAAATTAAAAAACATAATCAGAATCAAAAAGTAAATCAATCAAATAAAAAGATTGTTTTAGTTTTAATTCATTTTTATATTAATTCAATCTAAAACAAATAAGCTATTTTTACTTTAAATTAAGTGTCAAATTTGAGAGATTAGTACAGTTTGCTAATGCAGAGCCTAAGCCTGAGGCACCATTTGTACCAATTTTACTAACACTTTTAAAATTTTGAAGAAAATATTAGTTAGTTACACTAGGAAAAATTAATAAAAAATATGAATAAAGTATAAACTAAATAGTAAATAATTTATATCAGCAAATGTTGAAAATGAAAAATGATATAAATTAAAAAAGAAAAATCAGAATTAAAAGTAAATCTATCAAATAAAAAGATTTTTTTAGTCTTAATTATATTAATACAATCCAAAACAAATTAGCTGTTTTTACCTTAAATCAAGTGTCAAATTTGAGAGATTAGTACAGTTTGCTAATGCAGAGCCTAAGCCTGAGGCAACATTTGCACCAATATAATTTCCTCTTTTTAAAATTTTGAAGAAAATATTAATTATTTAGAAGGAAAAATAAATAAAAAATATGAATAAAGAATAACTAGCAAATAATTTATATCAGCAAATGTTGAAAATTGATAAAAATAAAATTAAAGAGTAATTAATTACAAAATAAATACTTACATCTTAAAGCTTAGTAAAATTTTTATTCTATAGTATTGTTTTTGATTAGTTAAAATTTAATTAATTATAAAAATTTTTAATTAATTATTAATTTTTTAATAAAAAATAAATTTGGATTGGGTATAATATATTCTTCAGGTGTGAACTCAGCACCAACTGTACTCTTCAAATTTTGAAATATTTTTTTATTTTTGTAAAAATTTATTAAATAATTAATAGGGTTAAAAATTTAGAATAGTTTTTTTGAAATTATAATTAAAGTATCTATTATTTATTTGTAAGAAATACTTAATTTTATCAAATTGAATAAATAAATAAAATAATAGTTAATTCATCTGACAATTAATTTATTATTAAAATATAAAACAAAATTTTTTTAAGAATAGCTTTACATACTTATGAACTAAAAAATGTTTTATTATTTTGTTTTTATTTTTTAAATGGGAATAAAAATTTAGAATAAATAATCAATTTTAAGTATTTTAAACTAGATCCTTTCTTAACGTAAGTAATTAATTTTCAATAAAAATGTTATAACAAATTAGAAGGAACCATCTATCAATATCTTTTTAAAATAATCAATAGAATGATCATTTATTTATTTAATAATTTTAAAAGATCTTGAAATGATAGCAAATAAGTAAATTGATCATTTTTTTTGTGATTTAAATTGCATAAACAAAGCAAGCAGATAGAAGAAACTGACAAATGAATAAAAATAGAAATTAGCGAATTATTAAATATAAAATGAATAAAATTTTGAATTTTGAAAAGTAATTAAGTAAAATAAAACATAGATAGATAATTACTTTAAATCAAGATAAATAGACTTCAAGTTTTTAATTATAAAAGTAGTGAACATAAAGCTAAATCAATAAATGGATTATTATTAAAGTAGGATTGATTTATCAGGATAGAATTAGCAATAGTAATAGCAATCTATTGCTTATGAATTTCCAATAGGGAAGGAAGGCAAAAAAAGGGATTTTATTGCAGGAAGTCCTATTAAACATGATGATAATGATTTAGGAGAACCTTCTCCAGTTTATTTAAAAAATGGCACAAGGAACGATAGAAAATGCAGGGATTTTATCTGTTTAGTTATATTTTTGTTCTTTATTTTCTATTACATATTGGTTTTCTTTGAAATGCTCTCAGCCGATTTTTAGTTCGAAAGAATATCTGTTCCATATGATCCTGATCGTAAATAATTTAAGATAGATAAATAGCTCAAAGATGTCAATCAAAATAATTATAAAATAAAAAATAGATAGACCATGTGGCCATAAAGAATATAAAGAGCATAAGTATTTATTTTTTGCCACTCCAGATTCTAATTATCTTTATAGAACTGTGTGCGTTAAAGAATGTCCTAAGAAATTGCCTTAAGATTTGACTGGCTATTCTCTAGAATGTCTCCCAAATTCTGTTATACCTAAATGCGAATACAGCCCTACAAAAGACCCAAACTAACAATTTCTGATTTATGAAACAACAGAATGTAATTTAAAATATATTTTTATAAATGCAGTTAAAAAATATAATATTAAAAGATTATAATAGTATCTGTTTACCTGTAGACAAGCATTTTTTTGAGGAAATTAGTCCTGCCCTTTCAATCAATAGGGTTTACGCTGAAGTAGGAAATATCATAAAAATATTGCATATAATCATATTAGCTGCATTCTTAAGTTTTATATTTGGGTAATAATTTTAAAAATATAATCAATAGTTAATTATTCATATAAAATATTTTAATAAAAGGTTAATATTCTTTGGATTCCTAGGTTAGTGCGGTGACTTGTTAACTTGGGTATTCATATTTAGCTTTGTTTTATTTATGGCTCTACTTGGAAGTGTATTGTTTTTAAGAGGATCAGGGTCTTATATTCCGTAATGAATGCAATTTAAATTTATAAACAAAACCTAATTAAATAACTATACAAAAGAATCATAGAAAACCCTGAAAATTAAGAAGAACTTGTATACATTGAGAAAAGAATTAGTGAGTTGAGAAACTTTGAACCATACTTTTATGCTACTGCTTTTATTTGTTGGATAGCAAGCTTTACAATTCTTGGTTTAGTGATTTACTACCATAGAAAAATTAAAATAATAGCATCATAATTAAAAGTAAGCATTTGATTTAAGAATTAGCAAATACTGATAAGAATGTTTATTTATTTATTATTAGATATCAGCTCATTTCATATTGCAAAACTAGCTCATTCTAATAGTTCCTTTTGTTTTATTTATCATTCTATTGAGTTTCTTTATATTTTGGGTCTATCTTAACATGTAAAAATCAATTAAAATTATAAAACAATTGATATTTATCCCATCTCAAATCCTAATAAAATAAAAATAGATAAATAGTTGGAACTGGAGTTGTTAAATCCACATAGAATAGAATGCCATTTGATTAGTTTGAAATTACTAAAGGGCAAATATTGAAGCTGCTAATAAATTTAATATTTATATTGATCTTTAGGGGAGTTTTGGTTGGTTGTAGTGATTTCTTGATTACGTCAGCTTGCAGTTTATGGTATTACAAAAAGGAAAAGGATAACATAAACACTCTCAAGTAAATAAAATATTAACATTAAATGAATTTAATGATTGAAAATTAAAATAAATAGGGTTAGTTTGGAGAGATTATTTAAATATCATCTTGGATCTATTGTTTTTTTAGGAACTGTTAGCACTATATTAGATTATCCAATCAGACTAGCCAATTTGATTTGTGTATGTCTTTTCAATAAACGAATAAATAAACCAAATTAAATATATTAAAATAGGATTATCTGACGAATATAAAAAGAAAAGATAAAAATGATTGCGCATACTATTTAGCCTCTATTACACTATGTGGATGTTTGTGTTTTGATAAATTTTTGAGGTATATGAATAGATATGCTCTAATCTTTATTTCTCTTGCTGGTGACAGCTATTATGACTCTTCTAAGTAGTCTTATTATCTTCTAAAAAGACATAATAGAAGATTTAAGCTTGTTCGTAACTTAGGAGGCACCTTCTTTACTATATCTAAACTCTTTTTAGCTTTACTAAGCTCCTTAATATGTTATTTTGTAGTTATTTCTCTGCCTTAATATTACTAAAAAGTTTCAGATCTACTCTCTCCAACTTTGGTAATTTATTTTAAATTATTTATCTCACAAACTTCTTTAGTAGGGTTTTTTTTAATTTAAAATTAAACTCTTCAATATTTTTAGTTAAAATTTAGAATGAAAAAATATTTTAATTTAATATTTCAAAAAAAGAGACTATCTTATTGATAATAAAATTTATAATTTGATAAATTAAAATAGGCATTTTTCATTTTATCATATACAACTGCTTCATTTTTTATTGACGTATATTCAGAAACATCTACATCTTTAATTTTGATCTCATATATTGACGAGGAAGTAGAGAAATATCACTATGGAAAAGAAGATGTATATAATTGCCCTCACATAATTAGAGGTTATTTAAATAGCATTAGAAATGCTAGAATTTGAAATATATAAAATAAATTAATAAGAAATCATTTCTTCACCTAGAATTAAACTAATTAATTACTTTCAATTGCTTTATTATTTATATTATATTTTTCCTGTTTGCTTAATAATTATTATCATTCTTTTATATTGTTTTTTGATAAACTTTTTTTCATTGATAGTTAAAATACTTAATTACTTCTGGAAATAATAAAATTATCAAAAAATGGTGCTTATTATTGCAATTAAAATTATTGTTCAAATTAAAATAGTTATTTTTTTATTAAACAATTAAGATCTTTTTTTAAAAGTTTTATTTATTTATTTATTTTAGAGTAAATTATTAAGAATTTTATTAGCTCAGAAAGGATAAAAACAAATTGACATAAAATGAATTCTATAAAAATACATAGCAATTATTAAAAATCATTCAAAAATAATTTTATAAAATAAAATCAGCTTCTCTTGAATCTTAATTCATCATCATTTATAATGTGAACACATATTTTAGGCTTTTCAAATGAATTAGAGTGTTCATATCCCATATGCCAGTCGTAACCTAGAGAATATGCAAGGAATTATCCGTTTGAAGAGGTGTTGCAAGCACTAATAGGTTGCTTATTAAAGGCGAATGATTTAATCTTATTTTTGTGCTCAAAATCCCAGAAATACATATTACCATCTGAGCCGCAAGTCAATAAAAATTAATCTTGACGAGGGTTAAAGCAAATAGAGTTTACAGGATATAATATTTAGTTTACAACCTAATTTTATTTTTCTTCATTTTTATGGCATTTGAAGGTCATAATGTTATCGATCTTATATCCTGCAACATTATTTTAGGCTTAGGCAGTAAGTTTTCCAAGATTTGCTCTTCCATCAATAGAACCAAGACCAAAACCGTTTCCTTTGCACATAATTTTAATGCTATTTATCTAACTTCCTTTTCCAAGAGGAGAGTCTATGTAATTAATTTAATGAGGACTAAGATTTTAGAAATTTGATTACAAATTGATAAAAGTAATCTATTCTCCTTATAAACCTAATGCCAATATAGGGAATAAGCAATCAGCAGCGAAGATTTTGCCCTTTAATTATATTTTAGCCAAGGGATTATTAGGATTTTGTTCAGACCAGAAGCAAACAGTTGTGTCGAATGAGCAAGTAATTACAGCTCCATTTAATTATTAGACGTAGAAAATAGATCTAATACCTGCTTAATGTTGTCCTTTTTATTAGAATTAAATATTAATTAACACTGCAAAGCTAAAATAAAATAATTATAAATTTTATATCTCTTTTTCATATTTTCATATTTTTCCACATTTTAAACTCCTTTTAACAAGCTAAACTAGAATTTTTTGTTTTTTCATACAATTTAGCTAATAATAAAAATAACTTTATAATTTTAAATAGTCATATTCTCTATTTCATTTCGATCTATTGACTTTTCTTTACTTATGTTCATTTATATTATTAATTATGCTGAGTTGAAAAAAATCTATCTTGCTTAATCTATGAAATTATTTTTATTAACTCAATTTTATTTGAAATTAAGAAAACTATCTCAAAATTATTTTTTCGAAAAGCAGAATTTGTTAAGTTAATTTTTTAATATTGCCTATAGAGATAGTTGTCTTTTTTTATATTTCTTCATTATGAATAGAGATAGGCTCAATAAATAATTTGATTATATAAAATAAAGTTAATATATTACCTATTTTTGCGCTTTATCCATTACTTAAATTAAAGACTACAACTGAGTTATCACCGCAACCTGCATAGATAGCTTATCCATCACCTCTCCAAGCGATGCAGGTAATAGGCTCGTTGTATTGCATCAAACTAACTTATTAGAATTATCCAACTATTTAATTGAAATTTTGTTAGACTGCGATTTAATAAATGTGAATTTTGCCATCCCATGTCGAACAAGCGAACATTTAGGGATTTTAAGGACTGAATTGAATGTCAGATACAGTGTCTTAAGGTAAGTGCTAGGGATTGTTAATTTGGATGTCTTGCAAAGAGGCGTCCTACTATTATGGCTAAGGCTAGTTCATAATTTGGATAAATTAATACTTATTTGCTCTCTAATATTTACTTTTGTTATATTTTATTAACAAATAGTTTGCTTATTTATTAGAAACTAAACAATTTAATTGAGATATTACTTTTATATTGATATTTGTTTCTAAATATATCAATTCATAAATAAATAAATAGATTTCCATACACTCAAAAACAATACAATATTCATTACTAGATGCATATATTTATCAATATATATCTTCTTTTTCTTTTTAGTATTTCACTCCAATTCCATAGCTTCTTCATATTAACTAATTTTCTAAAAATTAAATTCCTTTTAAGCGAATAATTTGATATAGATGCGCATATTCGAATAATTTAAATCTTTTTATTGCTTCACTCTTTTCATTCTAATACTTAGTAGAATATCTTTTTTGTAGTAGACCAAACCATCTTTTCAATTAAAGGAGACATTAAAATATCTTAAATTTTTTATTTTCTGTCTGCTATAAAATTTTATTTTTTTAATTCAAGTCAAAGCATAGCCAATTAAATTAATTTTCATTCCAATTTACATTTTTTTGAGATAAATAATCCTATTTACATATAGATTCATTTTATTCAAAATATTTTTTAATATATTTTTGTAAGATTAAGTATCTATCTATTTGTCAATGCCTTTTTAAAAATCACAGTTAATTGTAATTTATTTGAAGTCAAAATTATAAATGTTAAGTTAATTCTATTTCAAAAACTTAAAATAATTTAATAAAAACATAAAATGAATTTATATTTTTATAAGCATTTTTGATTTTTTTTATTTTTATAAAAAAATATTTCGCATGCAATTATGAATATAATTTTTTCTTGAGTCTTATTCCTTACTGTTATATTTATAAATAATATTTTTATCATTCACAGCTTGACATCTTTTTAAATAAAGTTAAATAAATAGCTTTATTAAAATTTGAGATTTTTTATAAAAAAAATATTTTAATATTCGATTAATTTTTTAAAAAACACACTAATAGTTTATTAATCAGTATTTAATAACTCCACCCATCAGCATATCTATCTATCTGTTATCTATCTATCAATATGTTTATCTAAATTAAATTTTATATATTTTCTACATAGAAATATTTTATTTTTGTATTATTTTTTAGCCAAGAGAAAATAGGTTAAATTATATATACCCTAATAATTATAATTTAAGTAGGGAAAAAATTTGAAAACGCATCGCTTACTTCAACTTAGTATTTTTTTTTTATTTTTAATAGTCTTTTTATAAATCTACCATTTCAATAAATTTACATTAATAAAAATAATCATTAATTTATATTCTTAGCTTAATTTTTGGATTTACAAATATAAAAATATAATGATAAATAAATCAATTTATTTTATATTTAAAAAAATTTTTTTAATTTATCCATTCTATTTATCTAT
>JH720123.1:129813-152892 GCA_000231845.2 Tetrahymena malaccensis 436 | reverse complement strand
TTGCCCATCTTAGCTTCAAAAACCATTCCTTAACCTCCTTAAGCTAAAAAGGAAGTGAGATAAATGTTTTGTTCTTATAGTTCATCATATATGAAACAAAGAATTTTAGGTGGAAACATTAGGTTTTTTCCTTCGAATTATTTCTTAATTTAATCAAAGATCTCCATAGGAGCCTCAAATTTAGGATTTTTTTTGCTATGAAGTTAAAAAGTAAGGAGAAATAAACAAATTATGCATTGAATGAAAAAAGATAAAAATAAAAATAAAAATTTGTTTAATTTTTAGATTTTTTTGTTACATTAAATTATTGATCGCTTTACTTGGCTTCTTCATGATATTTTTACACTAATCTTTAAATTTAGTAACTTTTTGGTTAAAATAATAAAAATATATTATAGAGTAAATAAAAAAATTAAAATAATTTAAAAAGAATAATTTTATTTTATAAATTTTAAGAAAATCAAATTTTTATTACATTTTTTTTTCAATTTTCCCTATGATTTTTTTTCTTTTAATTTATTATAAGTAAAGCAAAATTAATCAAAATTGATTAATTAAAACATCTATTCTTATTTTTAATAAATCAAAGACTATATTGAATTTCCCCATTAAGTAAATCAATAAAGGGTAAATTATATTTTTATTTAACATTCTTTTTTTAAATACATAGATTAAAAAGTGAAATAAATAAAAGATACTTTAATATATAATTGTAAAAAAACTTAACAAATTCCTATTCATGAATTAAATTAAATTTTAATTTTCATAATACTCATAAAAAATATTTTAATTTACTTTAATTGTAAAAAATATCTAGTATCAGTAAGTTTCATTTAACCTAAAATTTAAAGATAAAATTATTGATACTAAAAATAAATAATATTAAATCTGAATTTAATTTTTTAATATTTTAATTTATTTCAAAGCGAATGCTAAAGATTGAATACTATCATTCTTTTATTTGATTTATATTAAATTATAAACATTTTAAATTATTTAGTAGTTTGATTTAATTATTTTTTGGTATAGGTTAATGTTAGTTAGACAGTATTGAGTAGTATTTTTGTTTACATTGAAAATAAGAAAGAAGATCTTTATTAATTTGTCTTTCCATATATATAATTTCTTTCATGTAAATGAAAATAAAAATTAAAAATATAACAAAGAATTTTGAATCAAATTAATTAAAAAAATATATATTTTAATATAAATCATTACAAAATCTCTTATTTATCATTAATTTTCTAATTATTTTTTCATTAATATATTTTTAAATATAATGTAAAAAAACTTATAAATAAAAAATAATTTTAAATTGTATATTTGATCTTAATTTTAAATATTTAATACAGATATAATTTACTAAATTTATAAAGGGGAGATAACTTTTTTTTGCATACCTATAAATTAAATAATTTATAATTTAATAAATTTAGGTAAATTGTTTTAATATTTTCTTCAATATTTAAAAGTCAAAATTAAATTGGTGATAGAATATAACATACTCGCACGTATGCACTCCGAAATACTTAATAATAAATTTTATAAAGTTATATTATATCAAATTTAATAGTTTTAAAAATTAAGTTTATTTGACATAAAAGTTTTGCCATGTTTGTCAAAATGAATTAAAACAAAAACAATTTTTTTACTTGATTTATTTACTTTTTGATTTTCATTATGCTTATTTAATTTAAGTCATTTTTCATATTCAGCTCTTAATTAATATTTTTTATTCATTTTTCCTTCTAACTAACTAAAATTTTCTTCAATATTTAAAAAGTTTTTATAATTTTTGATTTCTATTATCATAATTTTATATTTTTAGATAAAGATTGAACAAAATAAACAAATAAAATATAATACACCAAAAATTTAATTACAATATTTTTTATTTTTATTTTCTACCTTAAATATTTTATATTTATTTATTAATAGTGGTAATGAAATTAATGAATCACACAAAAGAAAAATATTGAGTAAGTACCTTAAAGCTAAAAGATTAGTTGCTAAAGCTTTAAAATTATAATAAATATAAAATGAAGCATAGAAAACATATTATTTGTAATCCATAAACATACAGGCTATATTTTTATGTGAAATATGTATATATATTATACTAAAAGAATTTATATATACATATATATGTATATTGTGAAGCTAAAATATATATTATATTTATGTGAAAAAAACAAACAATCAATATAGATAGAATTATCATAAAAAATAAGTAATAAAGATAGATAGAACTCATACTTTAAAAAAATTTTTTTAAATATAAAATAAATTGATTTGTTTTTCTTTACTTTTTATATTTTTAAAACTATGAATAATGCATAGTTTAAACTCTTCAATTTAAACTCATACTTATCTCTAGTAAATTAAATTTATTTTAATTAATCTTATTTATTTTATTATTGATATCAAGTTAAATTTTTTTCAAGAAATTTTCTTATTGACATTATTATTTATTTATTCAGATTAAATTTATATTTTTATATCTTATTTTTCCTTTTTACTTGATTTATTTACTTTTTGATTCTGATTATGTTTTTTTAATTTATGTTATTTTTTATTTTCAATCTTTGCTTAAACTATTTATTAGTTTGTTTTTTTATTCTTGAGTAAATATTTGAAGTATTATTTGTTTAAATTTCCTATTTTACCTTAAAATTCTTTCAGTTTTATTCATTTTTATGTTTCTTTATGATTTTATTTTATAATCGTAGATATTTTAAAAAACCATTTTCTAACTATCTCCAATGCTAATTAAAATCAAAATAAGGATTATTTATAATTAAAATAACAAACATATATTGAAACTTAAATTTTAGAATTTTTAAATGATAATAAAGACATTTATATGATTAAATAAGAGTAAAATTAAAATATAATAATTAACTTTTATTTAAATTTTTTATTTTTTTAACTTATCTATTTTCTTATTTAATATTTGCTGTAAGTTAGTGATCATTAATCTAATCTTTCTTAATAATCTTAATATTGTTAATTTTTTACTGAAACACTTTTTGAATATTTTTATTCATTTTATAAATAAATTAGATAAAAATGATAATAATATTAATTTTATCAAATATAATATCATAAGGAATATTCTAGCATATTTAAAAGCATTTTCTAAATATTTCTATTAGTATCTCTTATTTATCATTCATTTTTTAAAATTATATTTATTGATTTCAATTTTATTCATTTTTATTCAAATCAATTCTTGTTAAATAATAAATAATTAATTGATTTTTTTATAATTTATTAAAAAGAGATAAATTTTTTACTAATTAAATATCAAAAAAATAAATGATAAAATATAATTCATATTACAATTTAGAAGATGTAATTATTTATTTTTTAATTAATTAATCTTTAACTTTATTTTTACCGCTAAAAAAGTTTTTAAGCTCTTCTCTTTAAACTCATACTCATCTCCATATTATTCTCTGGTGAATTTAATTTATTACAATAAGTCTTATTTATCTTATAATTACAGTCAATTTGAATTTTTTAAAACAAATATTTCATATTTATTATTAATTGAATTTAATATTTATGTTTTTCATCTTATTTTTTATTTACAAATTTTTTTTAATTATTATTAGTTTATTGTTATTTCTTATTTTTTTTATTTCTCATTTTAACTAACTAATAAATTATTCAATATTTAAAAAGTGGAAAATATATTGGTGCAAATGGTGCTTCAGTCTTAGGTTCTGGATTAGTAAACTGCACTAATCTCTCAAATTTGACACTAGATTTATTGTAAAACAGCTTATTTCATTTTATTATATTTTTTAATATCAAAATGGATTAAATAAAAAACATTCTTCATAGCTGACTTATTTCCTTTTAATTCTGATGATTTTTTTTAACTTGAATCATTTTTCATTTCGAACTTTGTTCAAATTTAAATTTTTTACTAATTTATTCTAATTAAATTTTTCCTTCCTTTTTTCCTCTAACTAACTTATATTTTGTTCAATATTTAAAAAGATATAATTAAATTGGTTCAAATGGCGCCTCATGCTTAGGTTCAGCAATAGCAAAATGCACTAATCTCTCAAATTTGACACTTATTTTAGGGTAAATATAGTCTATTTATTTTTGATTGTGATAATTTTTAATATCAAAATAGATTCAGTCAAAACTTCTCTTTTTATTTGATTTATTTACTTTTGATTTAAATTGTTTTTTTAATTTATGTAATTTTTTTTTTAACTTTTAGATAATTTTAAATCATTTATTTCCTTATTCTTAAATCATATTTTTTCTTCATTTTTCTCACTTAATAGCTAACTTATATTTTCTTCAATTTTTAAAAAGTGAAAATTAAATTGGCTCAAATGGCGCTTCAGGCTTATGCTCTGGATTATAAAACTGCACTAATCTCTCAAATTTGACACTTTCTCTCTAGTAAAGACAGCTTATTTGAAAACAAAAATATTCTCTTATTTTGATTTATTTACTTTTTAACTCTGATTAAATTTTTTTAATTTAATTCATTTTTAATTTTCAACTTTTGATTCAATTATTGACTAGTTTATTCTTATTTCATAATTTTCTTCATTTTTCCTTCTAACTAGTAAAATATTTTCTTCAATATTTAAAAAGTTACAATTAAATTGATGTAAATGGTGCCTCAGGCTTAGGCTCGGCAATAGCGAACTTCACTAATCTCTCAAATTTGACACTTAATTTAGAGTAAAAACAACATATTTGTTTTAAATACTGATATTTTTTAATATTTAATTTACTTCTTTTGATTCTTATTATGTTTTTTTTAATTATCATTTTTCATTTTCAAGTTTTGCTTAAATAATTTAAAAGCTAATTCTTATTTCCTATTTTTCTATCCTTTTTTTTTCTAAACAACTAATATTTTCTTCAATATTTAAATAGTTCTAATAAGATTGGTGCAAAAGGGGCTTCAGTCTTAAGTTCAGCATTATCAAATTGCACTAATATCTCAAATTTGACACTTAGTTTATGGTAAAATTAGCTTATTATATTTTGGTTATGATATTTTTAATATCAATATGAATGAAAATAAAAATAATCCATTTATTCACTAGATTGATTTAATTTTTAATTCATTTTATATTTATTTAATTTAAGTCATTTTTCATTTTTAACTTTTGTTTAATTTTAAATTATTTACTAGTTTATCTTATTTCATATTTTTTTTCATTTTACCTTCTAACTAGCTAATATTTTTTTCCAAATTTAAAAAGTTATAATTAAATTGAGGATGAAGGTATCTCAGGTTTAGGTTTGGCATTAGCAAACTGCACTAATCTCTCAAATTTGAAACTTAATTTGGGGTAAAACATATTATTTTGTTTTTTATTGTGATATTTTTTAGTATCAAACTAGATTAAAATAAAAATACTCTTTTTATTTGACTTTTTTATTTTTAATTTTAATTTTTTTTTTAATTTAAGTAGTTTTTCATTTTCAACTTTTGATTAAATATTTCATATTTTTCTTCATTTTTCCTTCTAAATAACTAACATTTTCTTCAATATTTAAAAGATGCAATTAAATTGGTCCAAATGGTGCCTCAGGCTTAGGTTTGGCATTAGCAAAATGCACTAATCTCTCAAATTTGATACTTAATTTAGAGTAAAATCAGCTTATTTATTTTAGATTTGATATTCTTTAATATTTAATTTATTTACAATTTTCTGATTGTTTTTTTAAATTATCATTTTTTATTTTTGCATAAATTATTTAAATTTAAAATAAAATTAAAAAGTATAATATTTAATAGCTAATTTTTAATTTTATTTATATAAAAAACTATTAATTGAGAGTATTACAACAAATCAGATTAAAAGTGGCTAAACAAAATTTTACTAGTTTATTCTTATTTCATATTTATTTTTCATCTTTCCTTCTAACTAACTAATATTTTCTTTAAAAATTTAAAAAGGAAAAATAATATTGGAGCAAAAGGTGCCTCTAGCTTAGGTTCGGGATTAGCAAACTGCAGTAATCTCTTAAATTTGACACTTAATTTAGAGTAAAAGCAGCTTATTTGTTTTTGATTGTGATATCTTTTAATTCAAAAATGGATTAAAATAAAAATATTCCTTTTTTGATTAATTTACTTTTTGATTCTGAAAATGTTTTTTAATTTAAGGCATTATTTTTCATTTTTTAGCTTTGTTTAAATTATTTTTTAATTTCATATTTTTTCTTGGTTTATCCTTGCAACTTACTAATAAATTAATAATAATTTCTACAATAATTAAAAAGCTAAACTTAAATTAATACAGAATAGAATAGAATACTAAGAGAGATGAGATATACAAAAAATTATATTTTGTAATTGTTTAAATTATAAGTTGGTGTTAATCATGCTTCAAGCTTTTATTTTGCACTAAAAAACTGTACAAATCTCTAAAATTTGACAATTAATTTAAGGTAAAAATAGTTTATATATTTTCGATTGCAGTATTTTTAAAATCAAATTGGATTTAAAACAAAAATACTGTTTTTATCTAATTTATTTACTTTTTGATTTTGAGTATAATTATGTTTTTTAATTTAAGTTATTCTTAATTCTTACTTTTTTAATTATTTATTAATTGTTCTTTATTGTTTCATATTTTTTCTTCATTTTTCCTTCTAATTAATAATATTTTCTTCAATATTTTAAAAGTGGAAATTAGATAGGTGACGAAGGTGCCTTAAGCTTAGATTCTTCATTAGCAAATTGCACTAATCTCTAAAATTTGACACTTAGTCTCTAGTAAAAATAGCTTCTTTGTTTTGGATTTCAATATTTATTAATATCAAAATGATAAAAATAAAAATATCCTTTTATTTGATTTATTCAGATTATATTTTTAAAAAAATCATTTTTCATTTTTTTTCAATCTTTGCATAAATAGTTCACTAATTTATACTTATTTCATATATTTTTTCATTTTTCCTTCTAACTAACTAACTAATTTTTTCTTAAATATTTATAAGGAAAAATAAAATTGGAGCAAAAGGTGCCTCAGGCTTAGGTTTAGCATTAGTAAACTGCACTAATTTCTCAAACTTGACTCTTAATTTAATGTAAAAGCAAATTATTAGTTTTAGATTTTGATATATAATTGAATTTAAACAAAAAATATTCTTTTTATTAATTCATTTTTTCATATTTAACTTTTGCTTGAATTGTTTACAAGTTTTTTACTATCTAAAATTTAACTTAATTTTTCCTTCTAAATAAATAATATTTTATTTAATATTTATATAGGTAAAATAACATTGGAGCAAAAGGTGCCTCTGGCTTAGGTTCATCATTAGCAAACTGCACTAATCTTTCAAATCTGACTCTTAATTTAGAGTAAAAACACTTATTTACTAAGGAATGTGATATTTTTAATATAAAATTTGATTAAATAATGCATTCCTTTTATTTGTTTTATTTACTTTTTGAGTTTGATAATTTTTTTTAATTTAAGCCATTTTTCAATTTCAACATTTTCTTAAATTTAAAATATTTACAAATTTATTCTTATTTGGAATATTTTCTACATTTCTCCTTCTAACTAACTAAATTTTTTTCAATATTTAAAAAGTTAAAATAAAATAAGTGCAAACGGAGCCTCTGACTTATGTTCTGCATTATCAAAGTGCACTAATCTCAAAAATTTAATACTTTACTTAAGGTAAAAACTATTTGTTTTGAATTGTGATATTTTTTAATATTGAAAAGTAAATAAACTGAAACTTGATTTATTTACTTTTTATTCTGATAATATTTTTTTTTAATATGATTTTATGTTTTCAATTTTTGCATATATAATTTTCTAGTTATTTTCCTTTTTGCTTCTAAATAACTTAAAAAAATCTTCAATGTTTAAAAAGGAAAAATAATATTGAAGCAAAAGGTGCTTCTAGCTTAGGTTTTGCATTAGCAAACTGCAATAGACTCTCAAATTTGGAACTTGCTTTAGGGTAAAAACAGTTTTTAATGTGAATCTTTATATAATAAGCAATTTCTCTTCCCCATCAACCCCTCCCAGTTTCTTCTCCAATATTATGGGTTTATATGTACCTCTTTAATTGACCAAAAACAAATCAAATGAGGGTGGTCAATTTATGAGGTTATCAACTATATTATCTTTGATTTTAAGTTATGATTAATAAATAACAATAATTTAGATTTATAATTAAAAATTTTTTGATTATTTATTTAAATAAAAAAAACTAGTCAATTATAAATAAAATAAATAAGTAAGGTTACAAAAAAGATGTTATCACAAGATTATTAGAAATTCAAAGATCTAAATAAAGTTTATTTATTTATAGTACTTACCCTTAATATTTACATTTATTAATATTAAAAGTTTCTAGGATATTACTTTACTGCTAGCGAAAAGAATGTCAAAAAGTTAGCAATTATATTTAAGTTTATTGATTTTTTTTTCTTTAAAAATTTGAAATTCAAAAAGAGCAAGTGCAGCTAAAAACAACTAAATTATTTAAAAAAAGGATTTTTATACTTCTAATCATAATTAAATGCATTTTGAAATAAATGTATTCAAAGAATCTTTTTAATTGACTGTAAATGAACCAATTTTTATTTATGTTTGAAAAAATAAAAAGGCATTTTAATTAATTTTTAGTCATTTATTAAGATTAATCTTTTCACAAACAAAATTTATGATGGAAAAGAAACTTAAGCTTATTTTTATTTCACTAACATAAAAACATTTTATTTAAAAAATTTACGTTTTATAAATTTATTTATTATATAAAGATCAAACAATTAGAGTTTTTTTAAGTTAGGAAACCCTAAGCTAAAACAAAAATGTTTGAATATTAGACATTTAAACTTAGACTTTAAGTAATATATAATTGTTTGATTAATTGAAATATATAATAATTTAATTAATATGAGAAGTTTTTATTAAATTAAACAAACATTCAATCAATATTTTAACTCACTACCTAATCTAACAAACATGTAAAATTAGTTTTCATAAATATTTATTTTTATAAACGAAGGCTAAATGATATCTCAAATTTGTCTTCCTTAAGCATAGCTTTATCTTATTTTAAAAATCTCTAGGTTTTGGATCTCAATCTAAAGTAGTTATAAATAATTTATTTATTGAATAAAAACTTTTTAGTTTAATTAAAACCAAAGATATTGTAATATTCAAATAAAGTTTTTCTTAATTTTAAAAAAAGTGGAAATGGAATTTAGAATAAACACATTCAGCTTTTATCATCTTCGCTAATTAAATGTGAAAAACTTTAAAGCCTTACTCTTAATCTCTAGTAAAAATATAGATAGAAAACAAATTTTATTTATTTTTGATACCATTTATAATAAATCTTAAGTAGAAAATGCTTGATTATTAATCTATTTAAAATGATGCTGATAGTATATTTTATAAAAAAAGATTAAATCAACAATCTAATACTTAAACAAAAAACAAATAAATGATCAACATTTATTATGATAAATTTTAATAAGTAATAAAGTAAATTTTATATTTATATAAAGAATGAATAGATTATAAAATTAAGATTTATCTGTTTTAGGATCTGATCTAGCTAAATGTCCTAATCTTACTTATTTATCAATAGATCTTAGGTATATTAATTTTATTTTATCTACAATTTTTTAGATACCTTAATTCTTCTATTAAAATCAAAAATTGTATACCAAGAGCACTTTAATTAATAATCTATAATATTAATAAAAAACATGAATTTTGTGTATAATGATTGCATTTTAAATTAGAGGAATAAAGGTAATTAATTTAAAAGAATTAGACTAAATAATGTATAACTAATATTATTAAAAAATCAATACTTAAAAAGATTAAATTATTTGGATGACATAGATTTTTCTAAATTAGGGTCAGCTTTAGCTAAGAGTATTTCTCTTTCAACATTGAAACTGGATCTTAGGTAAATTCAATTTTTTTACATTTATATTCAAAAAAGTAAATAAAATCAATTATTTCGAATAAATGAAATTTTTTAATTATCAATTTACAACTTCCAAAATTTGTAAAATAATTTTAACTTGTATAAAAACAATGATTTGCCTATATTTATTTGATATAATTAGGAGAATAAGTAGTAGAAACGTATAAAGTATTGTCACTGCTATTGATGATAATAAAAACCTTAAGACCTTAGTTTTAAGACTTGAGTAAAGAATATTATCATTTAGTTTACCTTATATTTATTTTGTTTTTACTTATTTCAAATACTAAATCTAATTTTATTTTACATAGCTAAAATAAAATTTATAATGACGGAGCTACTTAATTGCTCTCATAATTAGCTAAATGTGTTTAGCTACAAAGTTTGACTCTTTCTTTTTAGTAAATATATCAGTTTATTTATTATATATTTAAATAATATAATTTAGTTCAAATTAATCTAATTTAGTTTATTTGGGATGGCTTTAAATTTTAAGAAATGGTTTTGCTTAATTTTCAATCTTAATGGATATTTTTGATTTAATTTAGTATTTAAAAAAATGATAATTAATAAAATTTTTAAAATATGCAAGGTGTGTTAATATTAATGATGAAATCGGCTTTGTTTTCAATTCTTATTTATCTAAATTGGTTAACCTTGAATTCTTTGATCTCGATCTTAGGTTGATATTTTTTGAAACCATCCAATATAATATTTTAATTTTAAATTTATAAATTAATTAAGCACTTTTAGAATGAAATTATTAAATATATTTATAATTTTAAGTTTAACTCAAATTATAATTTTTAGCACTCTTTCAAAATCTTTTTTAAATATATTCAAATATAATAAAGTTTCAATAAACTAAATGGTGGTAATTGTATTACAAGTTTAGGCTCCGCTTTAGCTAATTGTATCAATATTTCAACTTTAAAACTTGGTCTTAAGTAATTTAAATATATTTGCATTAATAGATCTTTTAATTATCATTAAATTTAACTTTGCATTTAGCTAAATTAATTCAACAAATTGATAAAAGTTTAAGTAAACCAAAATAATTTCTAATTTAATGTTTTTAAACAATTTTAAACTAAATATGAATGTAAAATGTGATTTAATTTTAAGTATTTCATATATTTATTTGTTAAATTGTTATTTTTAAAATAATTATATTTAATTATTTTATTTAAAGAGCTTTGAGTTTGTAGAGTGGTTAACCCTTAACTGATTTAGGAGTTTGTTTATCTAAATGTATTTATCTCACTCATTTGGAAGTTGATTTAGAG
This sequence comes from Tetrahymena malaccensis 436, assembly GCA_000231845.2. Classification (NCBI taxonomy): domain Eukaryota; phylum Ciliophora; class Oligohymenophorea; order Hymenostomatida; family Tetrahymenidae; genus Tetrahymena; species Tetrahymena malaccensis. The sequence goes on along the minus strand of JH720123.1, from coordinate 141,646 downwards.
TAAAATAAATCACAATTTTTTAAAAAACATCTTTTTTATCCTAAAATATTAATTGCTTAAAGCTAGTCTTTTATTAACATTATTATTTATTGAAGGTAAACTTAGATAATAAAGTATAATGTTTCTTAGTTTATTGAAACTTTAACTAAATGTGACAACCTCTCAATTCTGAAAATATTGCTGATGTAAATAAAAATTTATTTTTTTAAATTTGTGAATTATGAAAAATATTACTATCCTTAAATATTTTATCTATCAATAGTATTAACTTAATTCTTAATAAATTAAAGGTAATGTTAAACTAAAGATAAATTTACAACTAAAATTGCTAAAGCTTTAGTTTAATGCAAAAATATCTCAAACTTATCATTAGACCTAACGTAAAATATTTAATTTTTTATAAAGAATGTATTAAATTAGAATTCATGAATTATTTATTGTATTTCTCATTTATTAGAGCCAACCATTTAGCCAAGAATATTAAGTTAAAAATTATATTATTAAAATAAATTTAATATATAAAATTTCATACTTTTTTTTGTGAAATGAGGAAACATAATAATGAAAATTAAAAACTGAATAATGGTGATTAAAAAATTTTGTTCTAATCATCTTATGCAAATTTAAATTTAAAAATAATTTCTTTTATTTAAAAAAACTTTTGAATGAAATTTATTAATCTAAAAAAAACACCTTCTAATTGATATTTATCATTTATTTATATTGTTTTTGCATTTTTACATATTTATTAAAAGAGATAACAAAATAAGTGACAAAGGTTTGAATGAATTAGTTTCAACTTTCTCAAAATGTCAAAAATTAAACTCTTTGACTTTAGATTTATCGTAATATTAATTTATTTTACAAATAAACAATAAATTTTAAAAAAGAATAAATTCTTTTAGCAATGAGGGAATGTCTAATTTGGTGTAGGCATTAACACTATGTCATAAGCTTATATTTTTGAAATTAGATTTAGTGTAAAAAAATTTTTATTTTAGAAATACTTTTGCGAATTTAAATTTTTATATTAATGATGGATGATAAAATAATTATTAAAATATTATGATTAAATTTTTATATTAAGTTAAATAAAATATTATAATTTAGTTAGAATAATTTTGATGTTCATGAAAATACTTTTTTTAGAAAAGTTAAATAGTTAAAGCGATTGGTTTCATATTCAAATTTGCTAGAGTATTGAATGAAATTTGACTAAAATAATTTATTGTGCTATTTTTATTTAATCAATTAATTAATTATTAAAAAAATAACAAAATTTATATATTATTTTTAAATAATTATTTATTGTTATGTTATTGATTAAGTATATTTGTTAACTTTTCAATTTATCTAATTGCCATTTTAAAATTGTTTTAATTTTAATAAAATTTTACAAAAAAGGATCATTTTAATTTAAATTAATTAAATATATTCAAAAATAAATGTTATTGCTTTTATTTATTAAAATAAATTTTAAAAAATGAATTTCAATTCGTTGATACTTTAAATCCTCAAAATTGTTTAGTTAATAGTTGTTAATAAAGTATATGTATAACTCTATATGATTCAGATTCACATATTATTTATAAAAATAAATTAGTTTTAAAATAAAAAATATTTATTTTAAAAAAATTGAAGTAGTATCTTGAACAAAATATAAAGAATTTATTGATTAGAAATAAAAGAAATGTATTAAAATTTTTTTAAATAAATAAATAAAATAGAAATATATTTTTAGTAGTAAAAATAAAATGATTAGAAACGAATGTTTGTTATCATGAAAATAAAGTTTAAATTCAATAAATAGACATAATGTATTCAGTCCTTGATAGGAGAAAAATACTTACTATTAAAATATACAAGCTCCTACTATTCTATTAAATTTATAGATAAAATATATATGCAGTCATTTCATAAGAATTAATTAAATTTAATAAAAGGGATAAAAAAATTTGGTAGTAAAAAAAATCAGGTAAAAATGGACAAAAAGAGCTAAAATCAAAACCAATAAAACATAATTTAGCAAAAGCTAATTAAACATATCGAAAATAGATAGAGGATCAAATAGCAGTATTAATAAAAGGGCATTTAGATGCTAGATAAAAAGGAATTGATCTGTAATTCATTTTAATGTTTTTAGATTATTGATAGAACAATTAATTAAATGAATCAGATTACCTTTTTCTGAATTTTCTAAATATATGGCAATCGCCAAGTTCAAGCTCATTAATTTCATAGCTATTTTGTTAGTTAGAACTATTTAGTAATATTTCCTCTCTTTTAAATGAATAGTATCTGACATCAAGGACCAAAATTTAGAACCAGATTAAGATTTAATCTACTCAACTATGAAAAGTGAATTATCAGAAAAGGGATTTAGCGAGTACAGGTATTTAGGCCGTGGAGCCCAAGGATTAGTTATTCTGGCTAAGGAAAAGGAATCAAACAAAAGATATGCTATCAAAGGGATTCATATAAGGGATAGCAAAGGAAATATTCACTAAAAATCAGTCGATTTATTCTGGCAAGAAATAAGCATACTTGAATAATGCAAAGGTTCTCCCTATGTAGTCAATTTTTTTGGGTTTATAAAAGGAGATGATTACTATTACATTGTTTTAAATGAATGCTAAGGTATAATATTCGATAAAATATTAAGATATTTAATTTAAATAGCTATTTGATTAGAAAGCTTAATCTGATTATAAAAAAGGAACCCTTAAATAACTGATTGATATGAACTAAGATAAAACATTAAATGAACTCACAGCAATCAAGTATGCTAAAGATATTGCTGAGGGTCTTTGCTTTATCCATTCCAAGAAATTTCTACTTAATGATTTGAAGTTTGATAATATCTTAATTGACTATAATGGAAATGCTGTTATTTGTATATTTATTTATATTCAAATAAAATAAAATAATCCTAAAAATAAATAAATAATTAATAAGCTGATTTTGGATTAGCAGACAATCTTGCTTAATATTAAGAATATTCATTGAATTCATATGTAAAATCATAAATATAAAAATAAATAAATAAATACTTGTTAAATTCAAATTAATTACTTCTACTAAAATAAGCTTGGTAACATTTTATTCTAGGCACCAGAATGCTATGATCCTAAAGCATTTGATGAATATGAAAAAGAATATCAAAAATTAAACGTTATAGTTAAGTAAGAGCCAAGTGAAAGAGTGATAATTATATTTTTAATTTTATATTTAGAATATATATTTTTAAAAATTAAGAGTGAAGCATTTTCATTAGGTAATTTACTGAATAACTTGCTCATATAAAAAAGATTAATTTTAATGATTAAATAGGTTATCTAATTTATATCATGCTTTAAGGATTCAGTAGCTAATTGATATTCAATAAGCATAAACCTGTTTAATATAAGCCAGTATTCTAAAATTTTGTTTATGAAAAATAGCTTAAATATATTATTAATGGACTAACTTAATTCATTCCAAGATAAAGGTTACAGATAAAGGACGTTTTAATTATATTAAAAGGAATTATTTCAATCGAATTTTAGTTAGATAATTAGTTTGTAGAGCTCATAGATATTGAAGATTAATCTGAATAGCAGTTTATCAATTCGCTTAATAAAAATATTGAGTTAGTTGAATGCTTTAAGAAAAAGTTTTATCCAATTATGTAATTTTTTTCAAATTTTGCTTCAAACTTAATTTTAATTTTTTTTAAAGCAAAAACGAAAAACAGCTAATCTAGCAACTCAATTCTAAAATCCAAAGTCAATATGTAAAACAAGTTGAATTATTCTTTCATGGAAATCTAGATTAATAAAAATAAATTAATATCACAATAGGACAAAGTTGTTGAAGATTTGAATATATAAATAGAGAGCTTGCAATAAATTATTTAGACTTTATTAAATGAAAAAGAATAAAATTAAATTTCACAAATAAATATTTAACCTTTTATTTAAAATAATTAATAAGATATTCCTAACTTGGTTTTTAATTAATAAGGATTAATGAATCCACAAATTAAATATATAGCAAATTATTAGTAGGTTGATAGCAAACAAGAAGTTATGAAACCAGATAATATTCTAAAAAAAGAAAAAAAAGAAAACCCTTATTAGTAGAAAAAGGAAATTCAAAAAAACAATCTCGAAAATCAAGATTAGCTAAAAAAGTAATTATGATTAGTAGTTTTTATGAATGAATAAATAAATAAATGCTCAATTAATTTAATTAAATAACTCCAAAAAAAGAAAATTAATCGAACTTTAGAAACAATATTTAAATTTAAATATGAAAAATTCATAAATTAGCTTTTATTCATAATTTGAAATTATGATTTACTAAAGGATTTAATTGCATAAAATATGATATAAATAAATCAATTTTTATTACAAAATTGTTTAATTTAAATTATAGAGTAATAAAAATGCAATTAAATTTTAAAATAGACTAATTGATCTATTTACTTATTGATTGGTTATATTATTCATAATAACATAATAACGAATAATAACTAGTGAATAATTGTTAAGCTTGAATATTTTTAGAATTATAAATGTTAGAAGGTGATACATTTAATTAAATTTTAAATCAAAAAGGAAGCCAGTTTAAAGTGGATAGAATTAATTTAATGATTACAAAAAGTATTTATTCTTAAAAATTAAATTTGCAAAATGAATTAATGTTAACTAATTTAAAAAAATAGAGGGTAATGCTTTTGTTGAATGAATTAAATACACATATTCAAATATATTTTTAATTAAAAAAAATAGATAGTAAAATATTAAACAATTAAGATCTATAATCTATTTAAATAAATTACTTTCTCAAAATAAATAGCCTGTAAATATTAAGTTTTATCACAATAATATCTTGAATGAATAATATTATAACTCATAATATTAACTATAAAAATAGATAGTAATTTTATTATTTTATTTCTTCTATGATGAATTCTAAATTTCTTTTAATTTTAATAATAGCCAGTAACTAATTGAATAATTTTCTAGAAGCATTTTAACTAAATTGAAAGATATATAAATACTGATATTTTCATATAAAAATAGCTCGTAATTAACTAATTAATTAATATTCTTGAAGTGTTTTAGATTAATTGAAAGATTAACATATACGCTTACATAGATAAATTTGTGCTTAAATTTATTTCAATTAAAAAAATAGGGAGTAAATAATCATTTAATTAATTAATTAATTGCTATTCTTAGAATTTAAATTGAATAGAGAGATGCATAAAAATAAATATTGATGCATTCTTTCTTATTTTAATTTCACATAATAAATAGAAAGTAAATATTTAGTTTATATTCTTGGCTCATTTTAATTAATTCTAAAAACTGATTCCTTTCTCACTTTATTATCATGCTAATAGGAGCGGGTATTTAATAAAATTATATTATTAATTACTGATTTAACTCAAAATATTTCATATTTAAAATAGAAAGTAATATCTTCGAAATATTTGGAAACATCTGAATCACTGATGCTCAATTTTTTTACATATAAATAATAGCTTGTAAATATCACACTAATAAATAAATTTTTTGAAAACTCTAGTTAGATTGAAAGTTTTCAAATTTTATAAAATAAAAAATAGATAGTAAATAATTAATTAATATTCTTGAAGAGTTATTGTTTGCTGGATTAGAAGAAAGATCCATGCATACTTAAACAGACAATTAGATGCACATATACTTAGTTTAGTTTATTATAAAAATAGCGTGTAATTTAAAATGCTTTTTCGATAAAGATAACAAATTTTTAAATTAAATTAGCATGTAATCATATAATTTAGATGAAGTCAATTCATTAAATAAAATAAATCTTTAAATAAAGCGAGTAATATTTTTGAGATTATTAAACTGCTCTATTTTAATGTATTAACTAAATTTAATTTCTAATAAATTAGTGAGTAAAAAATAATAAGAATCATTTATTGACTTCTAAATTCTTTTGCAGAAAATAAATAATTAAAATTCATAAAAAACTAGGGAGTAATTTACAATTTTTATGTTAAAAAAATACTTGAATAAATGCTTTAAATTTTAAATAGAAAGTAAGAAATCAGACAAAAAAATAATGTATTTTGAGTATTTAATAAAAATATAATAATAAATGAAGGAAGTAAACATTTTTGCTGAGATGATTTGAAATGAGTTTTTATATTAATAAATAGTTGGTAATAGTTTTAAATACATATAGTAAGTAAGTTATGATATAAAATTACTAATACCAAACAGGATGTAAATAATTTAATCGCTTAATATATCCAGATGAAACAATATATTATTCGAAATAGCGGGTATTGTATTAATTAACTAATTTTTATTGATTTAACTAATTTAAATACTGTAATTTTGCTAAAATTTTAACTAAAAATCAATACTAAAAAATTAAAATTATTTTTAGTAATTGTTAATTTCATTGAAAGTGATTGCTTTGAATAGGAAAAAAGATTAATGGATAAATTACAGTATATAGAAATTTCAATATTATTAAACTTCTTTTTAAAATAAAATTAAATAGACTGTAAACATAGATAAAAATATTGATATGAAATTTTAATGTTTCTTAATAAAAATAGAATGTAAAAATAGCTTCAATTATTTAAATAATAACATTGATATCAATTAACAAAATAGCAAGTATAAAATTGAGCATTTTACAATTGATTATACTATTTATTCAAATTACAAATCAAATAGAATGTAATATTTTTATGTAAAATTACAATTAAAACTAAAATAACTTATCATTATAATAGCAAGTAAATATTTTAATTAATTTATTAAAAATTAGCTTAATAAATTCTTTTTAATGATAAAATTAATAGGGACGAGAAGTAAAATATTAGAATAATAACTGATGATAAAAAATAATAATTTATCTTTACATTTAAAGCAAAGAGTAAAATTCATGAAGAATTGATTAAATGATTCCAAATTATTTATTTTGATAATAGATAGTAACTTATTTGATAGATTTGTTGTTTCATTATGATAAAATTATCTATAAAAATAGAAAGTAACACATGCTTTATATCTTTTATAATAAAATTCTCAATATGAAAATAAAAAACAGGAAGTAAAATATCTTTTAGATTTATTTTAAATCAAAGAAACTGTTTACAAAATCATTTAATTTAATCAACTATTAACATAAGCATGTAATTCATTGATAAATTTGAAGAACCTTTCAAAAATCAGTTTTCTAATTAGGATGTATCAAATTGATATTTAATAACTAAAAGACAATATAATTATTGTTCATAAATAATGACTTAAATAGAATGTAATATTATACATCAAAACCTTGTAATCAAATTAGAAATCACTAAAAATTTTACTAAAAACAGAAGGTAAATATATTAATTTTATTTAAATTTAAATTAAAATTTTACTATTAAATAAAAGCGAGTAATTTTTAAGAATGATTAGTTAATAAGAGGATGTATAAGAACTAATTTAAAAATATAAAATATTAGGTATTTACTTACCTTTTACTGTCAGCATATTTTAATGAAAATATTATTAAATAGCAAGTAAAATATTTTTAAAAATTTAGATTTTATTTTGATTAGTTTGAAAATTAAAAATAAGTAAAAATTCCTTAAAATAGTCATTTTTTTTAGAATTAAGAATAAAATGGTTTAATATTAACTAATAGGGGGTAACATAATTAAGATTCGAGAAAGATATTGATTTTGATTTATTTTCACACAGATAACCGTAATAATAGATTTTAATTAGGAAAATTAGCTAAATGTTTTAAAATTAATTTATTATTAAATTAGCAAGTAAAAATAAATAAATTAAGAGAAAAATTACTATATTTATTGATTCATGGTTAATTAAATAGAGGGTAACTTAATTGAGACAATTTTATTTCAAAATTAAAGTATTTGCTAAATAAAAATAGATAGTAACAAATATTTGAAATTCTAAGAGCTTGCAAAAAAAATAATTAATTAACCTCAATATATAGAGTGTAATTACTTTACTTATTGCTTTTAATGATCTTATTTTCAAGATAAATTTATTTTTTAAAATAGCTCGTAAGATTTTTAGAATAGCTCACTAGTTAAGAAATAATTAATTTACTCTAAACAATAAATATAGATTGTAAATGATTCTTATTGCTTTAATTGAAACATGATAAATATTTATATTTTAAAAAAGCATGTAATTTCTAAAGATTCAAAGAAATAAATATAATTTTCTATATTGACTTATTTTAAAACAAACAGCGAGTAATTATATTAATGAAATTACATAAATATTCAAATTATTTTAATATTAAAAAAGCGGGTAATAAATTCACTTTGAAGCGAACTTGAATAAACAAAAATCTATGAATGAACAAATCTAAGAATTAAATTTATTTCGCTTATAAAATAGCAAGTCAGAATTACTTTATATTAAAAATGAATTGATTATTTTAAAAGATAAAATTAACAAATTATCTTAAATAAAAACAGGAAGTAAATAAATTTTTGAATAACTTAACTTAGTTTGAAAATGCTAACTTAAACGATAAATTATGAAATACTTAAATAGGAAGTAAAATATAATTTAAATTAATTTTTAATTTTAAGAAATTGAACCTAATTGATGACTTAAAAAAATAGATAGTAATAATTTAGATGATTTCAAATTCAAAAATAATTTATGAATTCACTATAAAAATCTAATTAGCTAGTAACACTTTAGAATTATTTGAGTTTAGATTAGTCTCAACAAAATAATTTATTAATTATTTTATTCAAACTAGATAAGTGTAAGACTTTTAAATGACTCAATGTTTACAGATAGTTTAATAACTGAATTATTTTAAATAGAAAGGGGTAATATATTTAAGTGATTTGATATTGAAACAAAATTAATTAACAAATAAATAAAAATAGCTTTGCGTAAAATTTAGAAACTTTTTGATATTCAAAAATGATTGAATATAATTTAAATTGGAATAGGGATGAGTAACATATAAAATAGTAATCTTAGAGTTAATTAAACAAAATTTATCTCAAAATAGGGATTTGTAACATTTTTAAAGATATATTTTGATACATTAAGCTGCAATTTCAAACAAAATAGCAAAAAGTAATATTTTAATGGGTTTAATAAACAAATTTTTAAGCTAAATCTCATATTAAAATAGAACGTATAGCTTCCAAACTATATTAAAAAGAAAGGAGCAAGAATTCTTTTAATTTAAATAATAGGCTGACGTAATATTTTAAATTATTTTATTTAAATTAAATGAACTAAATTTATTATTAAAATAGAGAGTAATTTATTGAATTTGAAGAAATGAGCAAAAAATATAGAATTTAATTTAATTCATAAAAAAACAGACTGTAAATATCAGAAAGATATTTTGATAAGAAAAAGCTTATTAATTTTATAATAAAAAGCAAGTAATATTCAATTTTATTCAAGTTTAAATGTACAAGTAAATCTTACTATTTAATTTAATAAAATTATAAAAGCTGGTAAATATTTTTCAAAGACTGAGAAAATAATAAAGAATCTACTATAATAATATAAAAAGCGAGTAATTTATTGTTTAAATATTTTATAAGAATAAATAAGAATTATTAATATATTTAAATAGATAGTAACTTTAGCTTCTGAGGAATATTTATTGTTAACATTATTATTAATATAATATGATAATTCATTCAAATAGCTTGTATAAATTTAATTTAATTATCGACATTGATATTTGATATCTAAATAAAATAAATAGACTGTAATATTTATTCCTTTACTCATAGAGAAGAATTAAATGAATTATAATATAATATTTTGAATATAAATTTTATAGCTAGTAAGACATTAAATAAAATTATTGAGTTTAAACATTTTATTTAATTTTCAATAAATAGCTGGTAAAATTTATTAGTTTAAGCAATTAAATATTAACTAAAAATAACAAATAGAGAGTAAATTTTAATTATCTGAGGAATCATTCAAATTAAAATTTTGGTTATGCCTTATAATAGTGTAAAATATGTTTTTTTCTTTACAAGAAACTTATAAAAAAACATGTTAATCTTATCAACAGGAAGGAAGTAAAAATTTTAATTCTTATATTTACTTCACAATTAATAAAATATTTTGTTTCAAGAAATTAATTTGTGAGTGTCAAAGATTGTCTTAAAGCTTTGAAATCTCTAGAAATAATCAACCTTTTTTTCATTGAAGTACATTTAGACTAACGAACCTCATCCATTAATCAATTGACTATATTATTATTAATAATAAAATAATTAAAAAACAAAAATATAAACTAGTTATAACATATATGTTTGATATTTATTTATGTTATTTTTATGTTGTAAACTTAATTATTTAATTTTTTTTTTAAAGAAAAACATAAATAAAATTAATTTATTTTCATTTTAATTATCTAATTCTAAAAAAATTAATTTTTTTCCAAAACAAAACTAAATTAAGCTATTAACTATAAATTATTTTAAATGAGTTTTGCATTAATTGGGTATAAAATTTGTTGTAAAGTTATAATAATTTTTTTTTATTTTGAAGGAAAATCATTAAATAATAATAATAATAATGATTATTATGGGAAGTTGGAAATATATTTTAAGTTTTTTTTGTTTAATTTTTAAATAAAAAATACTACGTATTCCTTAATTAACATTAATACCTCTTGTAATTATTCTAATGTTTTTGGGTATTGAAAAAATTAATTTTTAGTCCTAAAATTTTTAGTGTTGGTAACTCGCAAAAATATTCTCAAATTTACAGGTTTGATAGTTAGAGGATAAGTTACGGTAACTATTTACCTTCAAAATATATTTAATGTAATTTAAATTTTATAAATTTCAAGCAAAAAGATTTTTTTTTTTATTAAAAATTAAATACCTGCTTATTAGATTTAAAATAAAGGTTTTAATATTAAATATCACATTTCAAACATTTTTTTAAAAGTTTGCATGTATTGTAGTAAGGTATAATTTTTATTTAAATTTTTTTATTGTACTTGAACAGTAAAAAACCCTTTTTAATTTACTTGATTAATCTATTTTGGCTTAATTCATAAATTTATTTGAAAAAAGATTTAGATTAAAATTAAAAATTTTTATAATTCTCATCAATAATATTATTGAGAAATATATTGGAAATCTGCTGGTTTTTTAGTCTGCTAAATGATTTTGATTCTATGCTCTCAATTAGCTTAGCTACTATGAAATGAGAACTTGAAAAAAGTTATGAAAATATAAATAACTGTTAATATAAAAGCGAAATTTTATTTTAAGTTTATATATCTTTGTGCAGTATTTAAAATTTAAAGTATTTAGTTAGAATTTTTATATATTTAATGTAAAAGTAAATCATTTTTATTTATTATTTTTTAGATTATTTGATTAAAATAAAATATTTCGAATTACTTTTTGTAACAAAATAATCAATAATATTTATATTTCAAAGGTTAATTTAAAGTAAGCAGTTTTATTTATTTATCATATACAGACAAATACAAAAAAATTATAGATACATTTATTTATTTAATTTTTAATTATTGGCATATAAATGTTTCACTAAGGACCAGTCCAAGTTGCCATAAAAGCAGGTAAGTGAGCCTTTAAGTTAATATTAGGATTTGCTATATACTCTTTTATTCCAGGTAAGTTTTCAAATCTTTTCAAATAAGCAGTCAAAGCGGGAGTCATTGCTTAAGGATAAATATATTGCACGTGGTTAACCAGCTCATAGAAATGGAAATCAGCAAAAGTCAAACTTTCCAACAAAAATAGCTTGTTTCCTAAAAAGTTTGTTAATTTCTTAAACAT